>BPLR01000209.1:0-83315 GCA_021605095.1 Caerostris extrusa
TTGCATTAAATGTCAGGCTAATGTTAGGGATAAGAAAATTGAAATTTTATTAAATAGGAATATGTTTATTTTACCAGAAACCCCTATCATTTAACAAAATCCAAAATTGAAATATCTAACATTAAAATTTTTTTATGAAACTAAAATTATTTTATAGAACTATAAATTTGGGTTTTTATAATTTATAAATTATAAAAACTGAGAGGTTTTTCATTTTACCAATGATTTGTAACCATATATATCTTTTAAATTCATGAAATAAATATTATATTCGGTAATTATGTAGGTAATTCTGATCAAAATATTATAAAATCTTATTCAATAATATTTATTAAATATAATATAAAACTTCAATAGAAAAATGTGTTCATTTTGACGTTAATAATTTATTAATGGATTCAACGCGGATTTTTAATCTCCTCCCTCAGTAGAAATGCTTCATGTCGTATTTCACTCTTAAAATGTATAGTTTTCTACGTCACAGAAAAAAATGTGCATTTTCTCAATTTTATAAATGTTATTACGTTCATAATGTGGTTATTTAATCCGAACTCACAATATATTCTAATTAGTTTGAGAAATGTATTTCACCTAAAATATGTAAGGAAAAATTGCTTACAAGTGTAAATTTGCTTTTGTAAGAATGTTTGAAACAAGTCAAATATAGGTATGTGCGCAAGAATAAAGAATATGAACGAAACATAAAACTAAAACTATATAATATAATATATATTAAACTATATAATAAAATTTTGTTCATTAATGGTCCAAAGAAATACAAAATAAATAAATAAATAAAAAGAATGGTTTTAAATAAATTGTTTTGGATAAAACAAGTTTCATTTCAGATATTAAAGAATTCAATTAAATGTTAAAGCCGATACCATTAATGTTAAAATCGATTCAAGAAATCATTATATCTATTCGAGCCTGTAAATGACGAGGATACAATAAAGAATGAGTCAGATTGCTGAGCCCATTGATTTCTTCTTGCTTATAATACTATGTTAGAAACTATTTATAATAGTGGAAATAAATCATTTGGAAAATATATTGTCTTCAAACGGACCACTCCAGAGTTTCATGCACTGGAACAGGATTTTAGGAGAGCAAGTTATTACTTTCCGAGAAGTCATTTTACGGTGCTCAACTGAATTTTCAAATTTCATATGGGAAAAATTTAGAAGTCTGCTTTTATTGAAAGCATGGCACTGCCAATATACATGCATTGTTACAATATAGAACTATATTAGAAGCTTCCCTTTCGATGCCAAGAACTGCTTTTTCAGCAATAATTTGTGATCATCAAAGGGCGATAAATAATTTAACATGGTGATTATTGATCTTTTGAAAAATCTAATAGTTTTTCCTAAAAACGAAATTAAATGGAACATGGATATGTTCATAGTACACCGTAAATATGATTGGTCATATTTCAGAAATTGTTGAAATGGTGAAAAATCTTCGTCTACATAGCAAACAACTTGTGACGAATAAAATATGCCCAGAAATATTCTGAATATTATCAGATGTTATTAAAATTATGAATTAAATTTGGCACAACGCGTTCAATTTTCGAATACGCTTATTAAGAAATGAATTTCCTGTATTTTCTCACTTTCTTCTTCACTTTGTAGTAAGATGTCTGTCCAGAAACAAAATAATACTTAAGCCAAAAAGCCAATTTATTTTTCTGGGGAACTAAACAATCCGAAATTTAAAAGCAACTTTTCCGATGATGTTTATGCGGCCGAATTGTATATCAGGCCGATATTTTTTTTTCACTGTTACATGAACTATACATAACCTTACAAGGACAACTTAAGGACGTCTTCACACTACGAAGTAAAGTGTATTCATTCGAAAAGGAAATTTTACTTTATCAAGCGCGGTTGGCTGGAAAGATTCTGTAAATGTTCTCAAATGTTGGTGAATGTATGGATCAATTTATTTTGTCATTCTACGGTAATTGTTTGTACGCCTTAGGTAAATTAGACCGGGACCTGCAGTTTAACTTGGATTCTGAACCACTAACAAAGTAGTAACTAACATCCATACCTCCACCAGTATTAGAATCTGAAGCCTCTGGTATCAAATGATAGAGCGCTAGCCAATTGAACATCAGGCCGCTATTAAATGTCTGAGAGCGAAGGATATTATCTGACAGTTGTTATTCATTGTTCAGCAACACCTACAATCACTGCCAGAATATTATTGGTTCTTGAATTTAGAAAGGTTTTCGAACACCACCATAGGACTACATACATGTTTATTGTAGATGCTCTTAAGTAAGAACTTCAACGGTACTTTCCTTCTATTTGATTCTCAAGAGAAGAAAATCTTCAATATTCTAATTGGGCATTTTAACTATCAATGAGAGACGCATCCATCATCAGATCCACTCGTTTCACCGAATCATTGATTGTATAACGATAATTAAATCAACGTACTTCTATTTGCTAGCTAGAATTATCTATCGCTAAAAGGGGCACCTATTTTATAAATGTAATACTGTTTTTCGAATATATTGGTACATAGTTACAAAGAGTTATGGAAGAAGACTAATATGTTTTTTGTTGCATTAAATTTAGTATTAAGTTATTTTATAGTCATTAATATCGGTATTAAATTAGTGTTTTAATATTAATGCTAGAGATATTCCCATAATTAAAATGTATTTTGTGGTTTCAAAAATAAATTATATTATTGGTTCTAGAATTTGGAAAGATTTGCAACTACTACACTAGGATAATATGATGTGTATAGATGATGCTTTTAGAAAGGACTTTTAGTGGTAACAGCTCCCTGTTTGATTGTCCTGCAGGAGAAAATCCGCAAAACTCGAACCGGGTATTCCAGCTATCACTGAGAAACACATTCCTCTCCAGTTCTATTCGTTTTAACGAATCAATGATTGTATATTAAATAACAATAACAATTCAATCGAAGTACTTCTATTTGCTATCTAGAATCATCTATCACTAAAAGGGGTACACATTATTGTCTATGTCTATTCTTCAGTGTCCTACGGACTGACGTAGCATGAGTAATCTACTCATGGATGAAAGAAAAGGAGTAAATTCGGTTTTTGATAAGGAGCCCCGTAGCTAGAAGTCTGACTTGGCTGCGTGATACTCGTCATATGAGACCAGGACCTGCGGTTTAAATTGAATTCCGAACCATTACAAACATTCACGGCACCGTCGGGACTCGAACGAAACCTGTGGCATCGAGTGAAATATAATACTGTTTTTCAAATATATTGGTATATACTTTTAAATGCCTATAGAAGCAGAGTAATTTGTTTTTATTGTATTAAATTAGTGTTAAATTATTGTATAGAAATTAATTTTAGTATTAAATTGTTTTTTTTACTTTTTATTGAATATTTTATTTAAAAAGAAAGACACGTCCATTTTTACCATCTTCTTTTGCATATAATAGGATCACGGATAAAAAAAAAGGATATTTTTCGCAAGGATTTCACTTAATGGAATTTTATTACGGAAACCCGTTTCATATAACGTTTTGAACAATATAAGTTTACGCAAAACTTCTGGCGGCACGAAAAGCACTTTGCGGCTTGCACAACCCTTCCTCACACATAAAAAAAAATAAAAAAATAAAAGGGGAACTGATTAAAAATAAAAAATTCCACCACCCATATTGCCGCCCTATCTGGGGGCTCCTTTTTTATGTTTCCTTTTCTGTGCCCTACAACGGCGTACTCCAACTTTTGATTTTCATGAATAATGCATGCGGGAACCTTCGACCGTAAACACCATAAATCTTAAAGCATTACAGCCCTGGACCGTAAAGGTGATGTCTCGATTTCGGCGGGACGGAAACAGTGGACCGTAAATAGGAAGATCAATATTTATTACGACCCAGAACCTCACCTGACAGATTTAATCGGCGACCTTTCGAGTGCCGGCGCTGTTTAAGCGTATCACTCAAATGCGGTCGACAATTGACGGATCAAATCGAAATCGCTACTTCGATCCTACATTTAAAACAGCAGTCGAAAATTGCAATCGATTGTTATTTTTTTCTTTTGATTTGATGCGATTCTTACTATTTAAGCAAAATGTTCCGAAATTCATGAACATCAGGGACACCAAACTTATATAAAATACACAGAAAGAAAAATTACACTTAAAAGTGCAATAATTAAATAAATTTAAAATATTTTGTATTGATCACACTAAATCTATTAGTTTGGTTACAGCACCGTTAACCTGGTTACAGAAGTTTTAACCTTTTTTTTTTTTAAAAAAAAAAACATTGTTATGATTAAATGAGTATTAACAATGTAAATTTATTATGCTGTAGTTTCTAAATGAACAGCCATTTAACTTATTTCAATATTATTCAACATTACCCAGGATACACTTTTAGGGCGGTACTGTACAAAACTGTACTCGGACTGGCAATACTGTACCCGGACTGGCAATACTGATGTACTGTACTGATACAATTCTTACTATTTAAGCAAAACTGATTCAGAATTCATCGATATCAGTGGAGCCAAACTTATTTAAAACAAGCAAAAACTAATATAGCACTTAAAAGTGCAAATAATTAAATAAGTTTCAATTATTTTTGTATTCTAACTTAGCTGTTTACTTAACTTCGATCTCAGATTTAATGCAATGGATGCTCAATATTGATGCATTTATTACTATTTAAGTAAATTGATTCAGAATTCCTAAACATCAATTGACGGCCAAACTTATTTGCAATATATTATTATTTTTTTTTAATTAATGCGATTCTTACTATTTAAATGCAGTCGACAATTGACGGATCAAATCGAAATCGCGACTTCGATTACTTAATTTAAAACAGCAGTCGAAAATTGCAGTAGAACTATTATTTTTCTTTCAATTGATGTGATTCTTACCTTTCTTCTACAAAAATGATTCAAAATTCACCAACATCATTGGAACCAAACTTATTTTAAACAGATATCATACTTAAAAGTGAAAATAATTAAATAAGTTTCAATTAATTTGTATTCTAACTTAACTGTATACTTAACAAATTATTTGCGATCTCAGATTTAAAACAATAGTTGAAAATAGCAAAAATTGCAGAGAGTTGAAAATAGATTTTTGATTTTTGAATTGATGCGATTCTTTCTATTTCAGCAAGATGATTCAGATTTCTTCAGCATCAGTGGAGTCAAATTATTTAAGCAAGGGATTCAGAATTCATTGGCATAAGTGGAACCAAACCAAGCATTTAAACAAGCAACAGCAAATATCACATTTAACAGTGCAAATAATTAAATAAGTTTCAGAGAGTTGAAAATTGCAATGGATGATTATTTTTTGTTTTTGAATTGATGCGATTTTTACTATTTAAGCAAAATGATTCAGATTTCATCGACTTCAGTGGAGCCTAACATATTTAAACAAGCAAAAACAAATGTCACACTCAAAAGTGCGAATAATTAAATAAGTTTTAATTATTTTGTTTTCTAATTTAACAGTACTTAACTGTATACTTAACCTCGATATCAGATTTAAAAACGAGTAGCCGAAAATTTCAATTGATTATTATTTTTTGAATTGATACGATTCTTACTATTTAAATAAAATGATTCATAATTCATCGACATCAGTGGAACCAAACTTATTAAAACAAATATTCCACTTAAAAGTGCAATAATTAATTAAATTTCAATTATTTTGTGTAAATCTCACTAACTCTAATAGTTTGGTTACAGCAAACAATATTTTTAAAAAAACGTAGCTATGATTAAGTAATATATAATATGAAAATTTTTTTTTTGTCCACTTCAATGGTATAGTTCTTAAATAAACAGCCATTTAATACATTTCAAAATTATCAGGATGCACTTTCTGGACTTACAATACTGTACCCATATTTTCAGCTGTAATTAGAAATGTTTATCCAAAGATCATTTAAGAGATTCGTATTAATATTTGTTGATCCTCGAATCCTCCGAAAGTATTGTTTGATAAATATTCAGTCTTTTAACCTGGGGTCATTTGTTAAGCAAATTCAACCTAATTGAAAGTGCACCTCTAAGACTTTTTACACACATTACTGTGCTACACAATTTCAATAGGAGATTTGCACCCTTCTTTCTTCCTCCAGCGGAAGAACTCACTGGTCCTTTTGGTAAATATCCTATCTTTTAACATTAGATGATTTGTAAAACAGATTCAACATTTTCAGGGAGTACTTGCGGAACTTGCCATAATATACCAGATTTTTTCTTACTATAACTGAAATGAGTACTCAAGTGTCATCTGGGAAATTCGCACAATTCTATATTCCTCATTGAGCTCAATGAAGAACTTCCTGATCTAATAATTTGGTTGCAGCAAACAATCTATTTTCTTAAAAAACTTGTTATGATTAAATAAGTATTAATAAAACCTAATGAAATATTTTCTGTCAAGTCTTCAATCTTTTAACCTTTGGTCATCTGTTGAGCGAATTCAACCTAATTGGAGGTGCACCTCTAAGGCTTTTTACATGTCCTACTGTGCTACACATCTACAATGGGAAATCTGCACCTTTCTTTCTTCCTCCTGGAATCCAACGGAAAGGGCCTTCTTGTCCTTCTGGCAAATTGTCTTGTCATTTAACATTAGATAATTTGTGAAACAGATTCAATATTTTCCAGGGGTTACTTCCAGTGCTTGCTAAAATATGCCATAATTTTTTCCACTATAATTTAAAATGAGTACCTAAGGGTTATCTTTAAGATTCGAACCCTTCTAAATTCCTCTTCTAATCCAATGGAAGAACTTTCTTGCCTATGGTTTATCTTGCTCATACAAGACATAGATAGTGCTGCATTAGTTTTGGTATTCCTTATAGGATTTTGAAAACTTACCCGATTAGATTCGACATCTGTTGTTCTATCCTAATTACAATCTCAATGCAAGTTAAATTTTTATTCCCAGAAATAAATTTATTTTAGCCACATGTATTTAAAATTCAATTAGAAAATAGCTTAATGCTAAATTAATTTCCAATCGTATTTATCATCATACAGTATTTCTTAAATCAACATACTTTAAAATTCTACTCTTTTTTAATCTTTCTATGATTCATTATTTTCATTTTTGCTGAATAGTTGAAAATTTCATTTCTACTGACGGTATGCGATGTAGTCATTGACTTTAAAAACAGATTCAATTGCGAACATGAATAGACTGTAAAAATATTTGGTGATTTTTTCCAATTTTCTCCGCATTACAAGCAAATGAAAAACAGTTAGCTTTAAAAGTATGTTTAGAAAGTTATAACATTTTCATGTTATTTTGTGATCAGCACAAACTCCCTAATGTAAATCAAGCGACAAGTAAAGATGATGTAGTTTATAATCTTACCTCGAGATTTCAAAAAATAGAATTCAATTTCGGTAAGCTATGAAAATTTGAATTCAATTTTAAACTAATAATAAGTATAAATGATAAATATCTCATAATGATTTGAAAAGGCCAATGCAATTTTATTATTGAATTTTATTTATATTTAAATTCATTTTTACTTCAAAATAATATGCAAACCAGCTGCATGTACAGAAATGTTTAGTGGAATTTGTACCAATTTCATCCGTACTACACACAAATGAAAATACACTACTACCAAAAGGTACATCTAGGTAGCTATAATATTTCACATCCTTTTAATTAAATTCATAATTCCAATTTTAATTTCATAATCTCCCGAATGTAAACCAAGTGACAAGTAATGATGATTTAGCTCATAATCCTACTTCGATATTTCAATCAATAGTTATTCAATTTCGTTAAGCTATCAAAATTAAAGTTAAATTTTAAATTTATAATAAGTATGTTAAGCATAATTAATTTAGAGTTTAATTCGTAAATGTCATTTTAATTTCATTTATGATATTTTTTATAATCAATTTAGTTTCACTTTAATATAACATGCGAAGCGATAAATAAATAGAAAGTTTTAAATTTGGTATTAAAAAAAGTGATGTTTTAAAAATAAAATATTGGCACATTTTCCAAAACTTGCAATAAGGAATTAACATTAAAGTTTCATTTTTAATAAGTAATCATACTATATTATGGCTAAGTAGATAGATATTATAAAATCGATATATTATTATAGCTAAAATCATAAATTTAGTTATATGTAGCTTATTAAATATCTTAAAACCGATTTTAAATTGTTATATTATTAATTCAATTAATTAAAATCTGAATCATCTTAAAAAATGAATAAATTTCAAAATATTTAGACAGTATTTTTGTATTGAAAAAAAAAAGAAAGCGTTATAATACAAAAATTAACATATTCATAATATACCATTTCTTATCATTACTGATTCCATCCTTCAAATGTAATTTTTAATAAATTAATTAATGTATAGCTAATGCGATTCAACTTATCTTCCATTATTAAATATCTTAAATCGTTTTTATCCATTTCAAAATTATCTCTTTGTAACAATAGCCACGATTTTATTCACATACATACTTTACTAAAATAATGAATTAGCGTCATTTTTTTTATTTTATTAATAATTAATCTCATATAGTTTTTAATTCCATTAATTAAAGGCTGAATCATCTTAAGAAACTATATGAATTTAAAAATATTTTAGACATTTGCACTTTAAAAAAGAAAGGTTTCTAATTAAAAAAAAAAAAAAAACAGAATAAATATAATTTAATATTTCTTATCATTACTGATTCCGTCCGTCAAATGAAATATTTCCTATAACTAAATCAAAAAATTTAGTTATGTTTAGTTAATGCGATTCAATCAAACTTTCATTATTAAATATCTTAAAAACCATTTTCTTAAATCGTTTTTCAAAATTATCTCTTTGTAACAATGGGCAAGATTTTATTCACATACATATTTTAATGCAATAAGGAATTATAATATTTTATTAGAACATAATATTTTTTTTAATTTTATTAATAAGTAATCATATAATATTTAAGTTAATTAATTAATGGCTGATTCCTCATAAAAAATTTAATGTTTTTCGAATTATTCAGACATTTTGTACTTAAACAAAATGAAATCGTTCAAATACAAAAAAAATAAATTATATAAAACCATTCCGTCCTTTAAATGTGTTTTTTTTATAGCTAAATCAATAAATTTAGTTATGTATAGTTAATGCGATTCAACTACAGTTTCATTATTAAATATCCTAAAAACCGTTTTCTTAAATCGTTTTTATCCATTTCAAAATTATCTCTTTGTAACAATGGGCATGATTTTATTCACATACATATTTTTTTCACCGCCCTTGCTTTTGCAGGGGCTGAGTTTTCATCTTGAGTTTCTACCATTACAACCCAAGCGGACTATAATTAAATCCGGGAGAAGCAAGGGCGCACTTAAACGGATTATGGTGGGGCGAAAAATGAAAGGCTTAATGGTTCAACCTTTCTCAAGTCGCAATTTGTCAACTTATGACATCCCGGCTTTTTTATGGTCACTTTCTAATTGCTAATTTCCATGCAATTATGCTGGGAGTTAGGACATGTGACCTAAAGTGCTTTTCTTATGTAATGAGGTGCTTGACGCTAACTTAATTGATACACAGAGGCCGGATTTGAAACTAATTGTTTGCAAGCTCTGTACTACAGTGCGTCTCTCTTAGCCTTTAGTGTCTCTGTCCTGCTAACTATCAGGGAGTTCTGGTTGTGTATGGTAAATAAAACATAATGGTGGTGTAAGCACTCTTCTATGTTTCGTAACATTTGCTGTGAAACAGGAGATAACTATTTGGTAACACCCTAATAACGACCTATTTTATCTGATAAAATGGAATAAAGATAATAAAATGATTTAAAATTTCGGAAAAAAGAGAATGTTATTAGTTTTCTTCAACGCAATTGCATCACTATATGAGTCAACAGGAGTTATTATAATTTGCAAAGATTATTACCAACTCATTTGATATTTGCTGGAAGGTATTTTTATTTTACGTGTAATTGTATATCAATAATATTTTAAAAAACAGTTATAGTTATAATTATTAAAGTTAATTAAAATTAATTGGCTGTGAAACGGGAGGAAACTATTCGGAACCTAACAATGATCTATTTTATCTGATAAAATGGAACTATTTTAACGACATATAAATAAAATTATTTAAAATTTCGGAAAAGAAGAAAGTAATTACTGTTCTTCAACGCACTTGCATCATGTTATAAAGCAACACAGGTTATTATAATTTGTAAAAAATATTGTCAACTTATTTGATATTTGTCAGAAGGTGACTTGATGGCCTATTGGCTAGTGCTCTGGACGTTGGTGCTTCAGATTCAAATCCTGGCGGTGGTATGGATGTTTGTCAGTTGTTCGGAATACACGTTAAACTGTAGTACCCGGTCTAATTACTCCAACGTGTGAATAAAATGACCGTAGAGCAACAAACCAAACCATATTTGTCATAAGGTATTTTATAACCGGAAATTTTTTTAACTCTAAATTTTATAACTGGTTACTATTGTTAAATTGTACGCTAAAGCAAGAATAGTCTTGAAGAGAATGTTGTTTAATTCTCTCACTTTTAAATGTATCCATTTTCTAGGGATAGCACGGTGGCCTGCTGTGGTTACAGATCAGCAATTTATACAATTTAAGTAAGCTTGATGGAGCATGTTACATATTTGAACGACATGACAACATACCATAGGTTTGCAAACATATAATCCGTTTCGAACAATTTAACTCAAAGTTCTGAAGGCAGTGTTGCAGAAAAGTGTTTTTTTTTAGATCAATTCAAGTCCTACTCTTATTTTGTGTTGTGTCACTTCAGCATATATATTCCGACCATTGGATAATGCTTAAAATTGTTGAACCCGATTCCGAAAATTTTTGGAAAATAATACTTATTAGAATTCAAAGGAGAGCATGCTACAACCTAATTGAGATCTGCATGCCTAAAAATCAATGGATACCTAACTAGGTTGGTTTATGAACCATTCTGAAATTTAAAAATGTCTAATATGAAAAAAAAAACCTATTTATTGCATTAAGTTATAATATATCGCCTTAAAAAAATGTGTGTATCACTACAAGAACTAGAAAGTGAATAAAGTGATTTTCTTATTTTACGACATTGCAAAAATAATAATAATAAAATTTAAGCATATTAACTTTTAATGTGAAAAGGAAGAAAAAAAGTTTAAAAAAGGTTATCTTTCAATGCGAAAATAAAAAATAAAATAAAAAAGGTCAACCTTCAGCATGAAAATAAGCAAAAAGATTTTTAAAAAAATAAATATAACATACTAATATAATAAAAAAGCTAAAAATTTTAACATTTAGCGTGAAATAAAAAAAAAGATATACAAAAAGTTTGATGGGAAAAAAAAAAAAATATCTTAAAAAGTATAATAAACTTGAAAATAAAAATAAGTTTTAAAAGTTAATTTTAATGAACAATAATTTTTTTTTAAATTAAAAAAATAAAAAGTGGAAGTTAAAAGTGATAGTTTTTCGTATGATAGTTTTCTGGACCTTAACCCATCCTGTAAATAAGGTGAACTTATCCATAAAATTCCTCCTGAAAGAATAGTCCCTCCACACTATTCTTCAATTCTACACCCGTCAGTGAGCTATTCGTGGTCTACACGAGGACCACCGATGTTCCACCCTCCACTTTGAAGTTGGTGAGGGCTACAAAGCCTTAGGTACTGACGTGTACAGAAAAGAAGAAAAGGTATAGAAAAATTTAAATGAGAAAATTACTACACATCTAGATGAAGTGGAAATAAAATTTATGTATTGTAATTATTTTTATATGTATATGTATGTATATAACTTGTGTGTAATTTGTGTATATGTATATGTATGTATATGTATGTATTATTTGTATAATTTGTATTTGTATATGTGCATTAATGTATTGTTATAAATGTTAACAATACGTACTTCAGCTGACGATATTTAAATATGAAAAATATCTTAAAATAAGATAAATTTATTATTTAAAATTGCATTTTAAAGAGAATGAATCAATAAATATTTTTTGACGATAAAGTTTTAACATGTTTTAAAGGTAGAAAATTTTTATGTTTCAAAAATCAGTTATTGCAACGTTTGATATGGATATATTCTAAATTTATCCTTACTATTTTTATTGGATATTTATTTGAAAAATGTGCATGGTATACGGAATTTAAAAGTAGATACAAAAAGAGATAAATTGTATTTAAGCTTAAATAGTTATAAATATAATTCTTATAATATAGAGCACTTTTTCTGCACTACTATTATTCTCTGCTACATACTTTACGTGACTTGCTTATAAGTTTGGTTGAAAATAATTGAAAAGCAAATAATATTTACAACTAGTCCAGTAGGAGGGCTAAGGGAAAACTATTTTTATACTAGGAAAGTTTGAAGTCATATCACACCATAAATTACATTCTTGTACGTGTATTTCAATATGGTAGAACCACTTCAGTGAAAAATGGAGAATTTTAAGCCATGAAGTCGATTTTTCGTGTAGCGGAATATATTTATTTTAAGGAACGTGAAAGTTTTATACCACGTATTCGTTGTCGTAAATTGGAGTTTTGTTTTTATACATATTTTACACAGTGACCTGAAAATTTCCCTAGGATCATCAATAATTCGGATGGAAGAGAAAACATTATCTGCTGTCCCCTGAATTGAACGTATTTTGATATTGAGGTGTAATAACTTAAAATAATGGAAAACCTGAGAAAATTATTTGACATTGCAAAGAAAATGTCGATAAGCTCATGTTATTTGAAGTAAAGATATGTTATTTAAATATAAGTAAAGATATGTATAAAATATAAATATATTATAAATAAATGTGTAAAATGTTATATAAACATATATAAATGTGTTTTGTGTTTTGGATTATATATAAATGTGCATTTATTCTTATATTACTGTGCCCAAAAAAAGTAAGACCAATTATTTTTTTTCAAAAACGCTTTATTTATTTATCCAAATTTATTTCATCGCCTTCAAAATAATCCCCTCCGGACCCAATGCACATATGCCAACTTTTTTTCCAACCCTCAATGCATGCTAAAAAATCAACAGCAGGGATGGCCTTCAAAAAGCGCGGCGATTCAAGTTTAATCTCTTCAATCGACTCAAAATGGTGTCCCCGGAGTAGTCTTTTGAGTTTAGGGAATAGCCAGATGTCCCACGGTGGGAATAGGGTGGTTGTGGAACGATATGGATTTAATTTTTCTCGAAAAAAAGTCACAAAGAATCAATGCAGTGTGAGCTGGCGCATTCAGTGTTTTCGGTACCAATCAAGATTTGACGCGTTTTAGGCCCAAAATGGAATTGGCCGATCCTTTTGAAATTTCCATATCATCCACAAGGTCTCTAATTGTAAATAGATGGTTTTCAAGCACCAAATCTTTAATTTTTTCGGTTTCGTCGGTTGAGGTAGATGGTCGACCAGAGAGCTCTTGGTCTTCAACGCGTTCTCTGCCATCTTTGAACTGTTCATACCACTTGTAAACATTTCTTTACGATATAAGAATGATCATCGAATGCCTTCTTCAACATTCTATACGTTTACGTAAACAAAAAGTAACGCAAGTTCTTTGCTCAATTAATTCAGACATTTTAAAAATCGTCAGAATCAGTTTTAGCGTCTCACAAAGACAAGCGTAACTGAAACACTAAAGCATATTTTGACGTCAAATTTCACACAGATGTCAAGGACAGTGTCAGCAACCTAATAAAAGAAAAACATTAAAATTCCAAAACCATCGGGAATTTTAAATTGAAAATTGGTCTTATTTTTGGACGCAGTAGGAGATGCCATAAACAGTTTTGATTTTAACCGAAATCTTAACATTTGCATAACATTGATTAAGATAATGCTATATTATATATAACTTACCTCAATACTATATTATATATATCTCTCCTCAATATTATCTCTACTATTATATAGATAATATTGAGGTGTAATAACTTAAAATAAGGAAAACCTGCGAAAATTGTTTGAGATAGCATAGAAAATGTCGATAAGCTCATGCTATTTGAAGTAAGGATATCTTGTACGTTATATAAATGTGATTTTATTGTTATGGTTGCCATAAGTAGTTTTGATGTTTGCCGAAATCCTATCTTTTGCATCAAGTTAACTAGAAAATATTTAAAAAAGTTGATTTAAAATTATAAACTATATAAGAAAAAAATTATTACGGTCGTTAGAATTTCAAAAAGCAATGGAAATCTATATTTAAAAAATATATATATTAAATTACATAAACTATATTACTTGAGTGAATAAACTAATTGGTTAATTTTGCTTCAATTAGGAAATAACTATACATTCCCATGTGAATTTTTAAGATAATATGATAAAAGATTTTTGTATCATTTTATAAAATTAATGCCACAATGATTTTAAAGATAATATTTCTTATAAAGTTTTCCAGTGTATTAAGACAATATGAAAAAGGAAATTTGTTTCTTACAGTATCTAATTTGGCAAAAAAATTGCATAATTATCTTTGTCATCAAACAAAAAAAAAAAATTAATTATTATCTTTATCCTCCCCCCCACCCTACAAAAAAAAAGAACGACTAGTTATATAGTTTAAATTTAATGAGCATAAAAAACATATTTTGTTCAGAATATTCAATTTGGTTTCCTAAAATAATTAAAGTGCTTAATTAATGAAAAAAAAATTATTTTTATAAAATTATTTGCAAAAAAAAATTAATTTATTAAATTAATTTTTAACTGTTTAATCAAAAGATTTGGTACTTTGTCTTTTTCAATCTCAATTAACTAAATTCAACTAAATAAATTCAAAACTAATTAATTAAATATATACAATTCTCAGCCAGAGTATAAACTTTAAGATAATCCATATTTTTTGAACATTATAAATATGATTATGCAGTGCAAGCTCTTGTTTAAACGTTCAGTATTCATTATTAACTAAAAACTATGTAATGCCTTAAATGAATAATGATAAATGTTATTGTATTGGATGAATAATGTTAAATGATACTGTATTGGATAAATAATGATAAATTATATTGTATTTGATAAATAATGGTAAATAATATTGTATTGGATGAATAATTAATGATAATGTATTAGATGAATAATTAATAATAATGTATTAATAAATAGCGATTATGCTTTTGATGAATTAGGAAATCTATACATAAGAAATATATAAATACCGAATTTATCCAATTTCTCTTAGACACTGACAAATAAATTGTTTTTTACTCACGAAATTTCATAAAGTAACTATATATTTAAAATATTCTTTTTTAAGGTTTTTATTGTTACATGCCAGACCAAAAATCACATTTACAATGTCGATTATTTTGCATGAATGGTAAAATGATAATTTTATAAACAATGCAAAAATAAGTTTGTTAAATATATTATCATTTAAATCCTATTTCAGGTTATGCGAAAAAAAAATAAATACTAAAAAAATATTACACAAAAAGTATTCTAAGAAATTACTCTTCCCCCAAAAAAAAAATAAATTATAAATAATTATGTAATAATAATAAATAATAATAAGGTAATATAAATAATTGTAAAGGCAAGACCAAAATTATTACTCACATTATACATTGTTTTCTTTACAGTTTTTAATAAACACTACTAAATACTACTATTTAATATTAATATGTACTACTTAATTATACTATTTTATTAATTGTTTGAAAAATATCTAAATATTTTAAATTTTCTGTAAAAGTATCATTAATCCAAAGCTCATTTGCTTCTTTTGTTTTCTTTCTTCAACAACACATCATAAACGATTTTATAAAATTCTTAGAAATTTCATTCTGAAATGTGTTAACAGTTATTTTTTTTTTTCCTAGTTTATGAACTTTATAACAAATAATCCGTTTTTAAGGAAATCCACATTAGGAATAAAATTTATTTTTTTTTCTGTAATGGATAAATCATTAGTCATACAACAAATTCTGATTTTTTAATGTAAAACTAATTAACTTAAAATAATTCAGAACTTACTACCACAACTTTTTTGATAGATCACATTAACAAAAGCATCTAAGAAAACATCTAAACATGTAAAAAAAAAAAAAAAAAAAAAAAAAATCGTCCCCATTCTAAATCTGTGTCCCCCAATTTTAATATACCCTGCAAAAGACAAAAGGTGCAGCAACACAGACACAAAGAAGTATCTGCGTAACTCTTCTTCCGTATATTGCTGATTTTAATCTCGAGGAACTTTTCAGAAAGTCGGAAATGAAAGTGTCAACCATTTCATTTCCTCGAGAAAGAGAGAGAAGACCCCCACTCGAAAAATTCCCTCAGCGGGGGTGGACGGACGAGGGGAGGAGAAGCGTTATTAACTTGATACTAGGAAGTGCTCATCACGTGTTATGAGCGGAGATAAATACAACAGGAATGCCTTGAATTCAAAAGGCACACTAGAGAGTATAATGGTGTAAATCACGCTATTGCAGAGCAGCAGATAAAAGTTGTGTTTGTTGACATCTATAAACAAACATAAAGTTTTTAATAATGTCTGTAATTTTATCAGGCATGATATAGTACCCTGTAAATACACGGAAAAATAAATTTCAGGCCTGCTAAATGTCAACGAATGTCGACATGTTTTTTCTTCTTTTTACACAAGTAAAAATAAATAAAAAAGAAGAATCGGATATAAAAAAAAGAAAAAAAAAAGACAGATGTAATTTTCTAAAAATAGATATTTGGATGGATATACCTGATTAAGTTATATTTAGTATTAAACTAGTTTTTAAATATTTATAGTAAATGATAAATGTGTATTTTATTTGTTGGGGATTATATTTTATATATTGTATTTATTAATATAAAAATTTATAAAATATATATGCGTGTATGATATATTATTTATTTATTGGTGATTTTATATATTTTATTTTATTTGTGTTATAAATTATTTTCTTATATATATTTTTATTGTTTTTATTCTTTTAATAAAATGGAAAATATGGTGAACGTTTAATGTGAATTCAGTTATTTTACAATTTTTGTCATATACATGAACAAAAATTGTCTAAAGATATTTTTATTATAAATTTAACACCAATATTATAAGAGTTTAATTTAAAAACTAAATCATACATACATCTAAATATAATACATTTAAATAATATACATTTAAATATACTTGAGTATTAAATTTTTCATATTACAACTTTTAATTATTAAATTATGTCTTAAATATTAAATATTAAATTATGATTAATTTAATAAATCCTTTAAAATTTTAAAAATTAATATTTGTAAATTCTTAATGCATTGTTAAACGATAAATCATCATTTTATTTATGTAATGATAGTATAATAATATTTAATTAATATTTTGAAATATAATTCTTATGTAAAGTAAGCATTTTTGAAAAATTTTGAAATTTTACTTAATATACCTATATCAAAAATTATTTATTATATATTATTTAGATCTGTTAATATTATTCAATCTTATATTTAGATTATTAGATATATTTTCAAAAACTTTAAACTAATTCCAGATATTTCAAACAATTCCTGTTATTGGTAAATTTTCAGAGGATTGAATTTAATAAAAAAAATTATATTTTTCTTTATTCAAAAATGTCCCTTAAACATCAAACGCTAGGCCTGTTTTGGAAAATTTTTACAACACACTTTGTCAAATCTTATCAATAAAATGCCATGTAATTTTCAAATCTTTTTTACAGAATTCATCTGTGTTAATCTCCAAACACCTGTGGTGACATCCTTTCTTTACCCAATCAATATATAATTGAGTTGAGATCATGTTTTAACCCGCCCTTTTGTAATTTTTTTTTTCCCTAAATCTATAGAAAAATGGGGGAAAAAAGATGAAAAAAACCTGGCAAACAATCTTTTTTTTTTAAACGCAAAAACAAGCACATTTTTTTCTCTTTATACAACGGAAGTAATTTTTTATCTAACACCAAGCGAGAACTTTTTTAATACATGTGTATTTTTTTTTACTTTGACTGCTTTTTTTCACCTCTATTGAAAAAGTCTTTTTTAGTTGTATGATGTAGTAGATAGTTTTTAAAAAGTTTTGTTGAAAAAAGAAGAGGATTTTTAAAACTTCTAAAATGAGATCAAAAATGAAATCATATGAAAAATTGAATATGAATATTTTTAGTAGTGTTATAGTATGAGATAATATGCATCAAATCTTATCGTTTATAACGTATTAAATCTTATATCCATCATGTATTAAATCTTATCCTTAATAATGTATTAAATCTTATCTCCATTATGTATTTGATCTAATCGTTAATAACCTTTTTTTCATGTATTTCCAATAACAATTTCAGCATAAGCTCTATAATTTTTTTAGATATTTTAATACAAATACCGACTAGTTTCCCTCCTGAATTTTTAATTAATACATTTACAAAGATAAAATGGGATAATTAATGTGATATTTTTTTATTTGTATGATGTAGATAGTTTTTTAAAAGTTTTTTAAAAGTGAAAGTATTTTTAAAACTTCTAAAATGAGATCAAAAATGAAATCATATGAAAATAGAATATGAATATTTTTATAATTGTTATAGTATGTGATAATATGCATCAAATCTTACCGTTAATAATGTATTAAATTTTATCGCTATCATGAATTAGATCTAATCGTTAATAACCTTTATTTCATACAGTTCTAATTACAATTTCAGCATTAGCTCTATAATTTTTTTATATATTTAAATACATGTACAGTTTCAATCCAGAACTGTTTACTTAATGTGATAAATTTACAAAAATAAAATGCAATAATTTTTTACTTGTATGATGTAGATAATTTTAAAAATTAGGGACATTGAAAATCCCTTTCTTTTTTGACAATTACATTTGGGATTTGTCAAAAAAAAGAAAGATATTTTTTAAATTTCAGAAATGAGATCAAAAATGAAATCATACGAAAAATGGATATTAATATTTTTATTAGTAATAGTATGAGATAATATGCATCAAATCTTATCGTTAATAATCTATTAAATCTTATATACATCATGCATTAGAGCTAATCGTTAATAACCTTTATTTCATGTAGTTCTAATTACATTTTCAGCCAAAGCTGTATATTTTTTTAGATATTTTAATGCACATGTAGTTTTTTAGTCTTGAACTGTTTAATTAATGTGATACATTTACAAAGATAAATGTGATAGTGTTTTATTTGTATGATGTACATAGTTTTTAAAAAGTTTTGTCAAAAAAGGAAGGATTTTTAACACTTCTAAAATGAGATAAAAATGGAATCATATGAAAAATAGAATATGAATATTTTTAGTAGTGCTATAGTATGAGATAATATGCATGTAATGTTACAGTTACTGATGTATTATATCTTTTATCTACCTTATGTTATAAATCTAACCGTTAATAACATTTATTTCATGTAGTTTTAATTACAATTTCAGTATAAGTTCTTTAATTTTATTTTAGAAATTTTAATACATATGAAAATGTTTAATTAACATGAGAAATTAACGAAGATAAAATGTGATCATTTTTTATTTTTGTGATGTAGATAGTTTTTAAAAAGTTTTGTCAAGAAAGAAAAGTATTTTTAAAACTTCCGAAATGAGATCAAAAATTAAATCATATGAAAAATAAAATACGAAATTTTTATTAGTGGTATAATATTATATAATATGTAGGAAATCTTATCATTAATAGTGTATGGAATCTTATGTTCATCTTGTATTAGATCTAATCATTAATAACCTTTTATTTCATGTAGTTCTAACTAAGAATTCATCACAAACTCTATCTTTCTTTAGATATTTTAATACACATTCAGAGAAGTTTGACTTCCTGAATTGTTTAATTAACGTGATAAAATTACAAAGATAAAATGTGATATTTTTTTATTCGTGAGATGTAGATAGTTTTTAAAAGTTTTGTCAAGAAAGAAAAGTATTTTTTAAAACTTCCGAAATGAGATCAAAAATTAAATCATATGAAAAATAAAATATGAAATTTTTATTAGTGGTATAAATATTATATAATATGTAGGAAATCTTATCATTAATAGTGTATGGAATCTTATGTTCATCTTGTATTAGATCTAATCATTAATAACCTTTATTTCATGTAGTTCTAACTAAGAATTCATCACAAGCTCTATCTTTCTTTAGATATTTTAATACACATTCAGAGTAGTTTGACTTCCTGAATTGTTTAATTAACGTGATAAAATTACAAAGATAAAATGTGATAATTTTTATTCGTGAGATGTAGATAGTTTTTAAAAAGTTTTGTCAAGAAAGAAAAAGTATTTTTAAAACTTCCGAAATGAGATCAAAAGTTAAATCATATGAAAAATAAAATACGAAATTTTTATTAGTGGTATAATATTATATAATATGTAGAAATCTTATCATTAATAGTGTATGGAATCTTATGTTCATCTTGTATTAGATCTAATCATTAATAACCTTTATTTCATGTAGTTCTAACTAAGAATTCATCACAAGCTCTATCTTTCTTTAGATATTTTAATACACATTCAGAGAAGTTTGACTTCCTGAATTGTTTAATTAACGTGATAAAATTACAAAGATAAAATGTGATAATTTTTTATTGTGAGATGTAGATAGTTTTTAAAAAGTTTTGTCAAGAATCCGAAGATTTTTTAAAACTTCTGAAATGAGATCAAACATTTTTAGAATTCATATGAAAAACAGAATATGAATATTTTTTATTAGTATTATAGTATGAGATAATATGTATCAAATCTTATCGTTAATGCACATGCAGTTTTAGTCTTGAACTGTTTAATTAATGTGATATATTTACAAAGATAAATGTGAAGTGTTTTATTTGTATGATATAGATAGTTTATGTATTAATTAAATATTTAATCTTTGTACTAAGCTACATTTTATTTTTGTAACTTTATAACATTAATTAAACAGATATTTAATTAATAAATTCCATTTAATCCGGCATATACGGGCATATATATATTTCGCTGTGCTTGAATATAGTCCTAAAAGAGATACTACAGATAAATTTCTCTACAAAAAAAAAAATTACAACATGTACATATTTATTGAGTTTATACACATTCTGAACCTTTGTAAACAATATAAATATTAAACTAAATATTTCGTCACTCAACAAATTACAAAATTAAACATTATAATATAATTTAATATTATTTACTGATGAAAAAGAAAACACAAAAGAAAATGTAATGCACTACATGGATAGAAGGCAAGAAAAATGGATTTATTCTTAAAATAAGTATTTGATATCGCATTCTTTCTGTGTATCCTATCACTTCTTCAAAAAATTTTTTTGAATTAAACACACATTTTAAAGTTCTAGGCTGTACTTAAATGAATACTGACAGTTACAATAAACATATGGCGAAAATTTGAGCTGCCTTGTATAGCGAATTGGCTATTAAGGTCAACAAACAATCGAATCCGCACAAATAAATTTTATATAAAATGGCTTTATTGGTGATGTATTAAATAAATTGCCAATCCATCGAATTCCTGATTTAAAAGCATCTACCGTATTATGAAAAAAGAACTTAAATTGAAAAATAATCTATATTTTAGCTTTATTTTTCATTTTTTAAACTCATTTTTTCATTTTTTAAACTTAAGAATTTTAATTTTCTACGATTGTGATATTTTTGTAATATATATATATATAAGCATAGTTTTTTTTGGGAATATATATTGGGACTACTTTAATGTTTGGATAGTTGATACTGACTTTGGCTTTCCATAGATCTTAATGTTAAAAAAACTCTAAAATGTATATGGATGTAGAGAAGTATTGAGAAAACAATATTATATTTGAAAGATTTTTCTTTTCATATTTTTCTATTAATGAAACATTTGTTAGACATAGAAAGTTTAGTAATGTTTTCTATGAATGTAATTTTCATTAATATTAAAAGTTTTATGCAATTTTTAAATGTTAAAAATAAAATGACTCATGTATTTTAATCAAAAACTCAATACATATTTATAAAAATATAGTTTCATTTATTATACTAATTATAAAAAATGTCACAAATTTATAAAAGATATTTTTAATGTATTAAATTCGTTTCAAATTTATTTTGCATCTAATTCCATATCAATATTCAGTGCCAACTAATTAAAGATCATATTTGTTTTCAAATACGTTTCTATGATATATTAAAATTTCCCTTACAAAATTAATCTTAGCTGAATGATAAATTCTTCAACATTTATTTAAAATTAAATGATAATTATAATATAAGTTTTAATTTTTTTTTAAGTAAAATATAATGTATATATATATATAAATATAAAATTCAGCTTTTATGCTTTGAAACAGTTTGTTAGTGAAAAAAAATTTCTAACAATAATGTGGGGAATTTTTTTATACGAATTCTTCAAAAAGCCATTTTAAATAGTTAGATGTGTTTTTATGTAAAAAATAATGAATGGAATGACAAACACAAGAAATAATTAATAAAGAAGTAATCCATAATAAAAATATAAATAAAATCATCTATTTATAAGAAAAAATTTATTCCATCATTTTAAATAATAAAGGGTGTTGTGTATAAAAACAAATTTTGCATTTTTTACTAATTTTACAAACTACGTTAAAATATTTTAAATACAAAATTGATGCATATTGAATGAATCAGTAAAAAAATTTTACAAAAGGAATTAATTCTCTTAAGTGTTAAGGAATTACATTCTTTTTAAGAATAATATTTTTTAAAATTCCATTTATAATTATTAATTCTTCTTTTAAGAATTAAGGAATAAAATATTATTGAGAATAATAATTTTTAAAATTATATTTTAATTATTTTAATAAAATAAGTATATTTCCAATCACATATGCTATAATGTAGAACTAGAACAGTTTTTAATTTTACATGGAATTTTATACCTGTACCAAATGATATACTTTTGTTTCAATCAATCAGACAAGTTGGGTCATGTTACTTTTACTAATATAAGTATTTATTCTTTTTTTTAAATTATCTTTTCAGTAAATAGAATTTTTACTCTTTATTTACATAAATTTTAAATTTATGTACCTATCTTTAATATAAACATTAACTCCAATTATGTCGCCATAATAAATATGATTTTACACGTTAAAAAAGATAAGAGCACTTTTGTAATTTTATTCATAATTTATTTTTTAAATTTCAATTTATAATTATTAATTCTTCATTAAAGAATTAAGGAATAAAAATTCTATTAAGATTAATAGTTTTTAAAACTCCATTTTTAATTTTTCTTTTTAATAAAATAAGTATATTTCTAATCATATATATTGTAAAGTAGAACTAGAACAGTTTTTAATTTTACTTCGAATTTTATTCCTGTACCAAACGATATACTTTTGTTTCAACCAATCAGACAGGTTGAATCGTGTTACTTAAATTGTATCTATCTTTAATTTAAACAGATAATTTATGTAATTATTATGATTTTTACACATTAAATAAGAAGAGAACCTTTTTGTAATTTATTTAAATTAATAACCCGTTAGTGATATATATATATATATACATTAAATTAAAATTATTAAATTTAAATAAAATTTTATAGTAATATATATATGTATATTATATACTATAAAATATTATATATAATTATATACATATTATAATAATATTTATTTAAATAAAGATATATATGTTGCCACCTGACAATGTTAAACATAAAATAAAAATATTTTAAATTTTAAATTGAAAATGTTTTAAAAAACTCGCATTAGTATTTAAAAGAAGGCAACACTGGCTTACACATATTAAAATAAAATATAATATAAATTTTTTTTAAATAAAACTAGATAATATTATATATAATTATATACATATTTATATAATGCAATATTTATTTAAATAAAAACATACAAGTTGTCACCTGACGATATTAAATATAAAAAATTATTTTAAATTTTAAAAATCCACATTAGTATTTAAAAGAAGGCAACACTGACTCACACATATTAAAAAAAATTTTAAATTTTAAAAAATATATTTATATTACATATAATTATATACTTATTTATATATAATTATATACATATTTATATATTACAATATTTATTTAAATAAAATATATAGGTTACCACCTGACAATATAAAACACAAAAAAATTAATTTTAAATTTTAAATTAAAACGATTTAAAAAATCCACATTAGTATTTAAAAGAAGGCAACACTGACTCACACCACTTTCCTTCTGAGGCATTTATTATCTATTTGTAAGACAGAAGCAATTCGTCTCGCCGGGGGGTTGACTACAAAGACGAATGAGGATCAAGCATCTTTCAGAACTTAAATGAAAACGATAAAGTTCGAATCGAGCCCGCGCAGTGGTCCATAAACTTTCGGAGAAAGCCCTTCTCATTGTAAAGCTTACTCATCCGAAATGCATCATTCCAAAGTTGGAATTCCAAGACCCTGGTGATGAAATTCTTTAATGCCACTAAATGCATCTACAACTTCAATCACGTTGCTGCACATAAAAGACTACATATATTTGAATGGTGCCGTATTGGAATTTCAATGTGAGTTCTGAAAATAATAATAAGGCATGCAATTCCCTTTGAATTTATTTCCAAAAAGAATTTAAAAGGCATGGAATTATGAGATTTAAAAGTTAGTTGATGCAGTTGTTTATACGAACAGCTTACCTGAAAAAAAAAAATTGAACTTAAGACCCTAACAAATTTGAAATTTTATTTATTTTAATTTGAAAAGAGAAAAGTTAAAAATATATTCTGAACAAGGAATATGATTCTAGCTTAATGTTTATTTTTTTTCACATTTAGTAATTAATTCAAAACAATTAAAGACGTGTTACAAAAGTGATTATCAAATCAGTTAAATTATAATTGAAAATTCTGTAATAAATTATATTTGAATGGTGCCGTATTGGAATTTGAATTGATTGATTTTTTTAAAATTGATGAACAATAAGATCTTAACAAGCTTGAAATTTTATTTGTTTAAATTTAAAGGGGAATGGGTACCACTTTTTAAATTTATTTCCAAAGGAATGTACCACTTTTAAATTTATTTCCAAAGGAATTTAAAAGCCATGGAATTATGAGATTTAAAAAGTTAGTTGATGCAGTTGTTTATATGAACAGCTTACCAGAAAAAAAATGAACTTAAGACCTAACAAGTTTGAAATTTTATTTATTTTAATTCGAAAAGAGAAAAGTTTAGAATATATTCTATACAAGGAATTTGGTGATATTTTATTATTATATACATCTGGTAATTAATTCAGAGCAATTAGAGAATATAAAAGTGATTATCAAATCATTTATCAAAAAGTAATTATCAATTGTAAATCCGTAATAAATTAAAAATAAACATATATGATTTATAAATAAAAATTTAAATTAAATTAGAGTTTATTTCAATGTATATATATATATACATATATTTATAAATTATACCTAAAAAAATTTAAAAGTCATGGAATTATGAGATTTAAAAGTTAGTTGATGCAGTTGTTTATACGAACAGCTTACCTGAAAAAAAATAAGTTTAAGACCCTAGCAAGTTTGAGGTTTTATTTATTTCAATTTTAAAGAGAAAAGTTTAGAATATATTCTAAACAAGGAATTTGATGTCAAGGATAGTTTAATGTCAATATTTTTACGCATTTTTATATAATTCAAAACAATTAGCGATGTGTAATAAAAGTGATAAATCAGTTGAATTATAATTGTAAATCTGTAATAAATTAAAAATAAACATAAACTAAAATATGTTTTTTTTTACCTTATATATATTTCAATGTGAGTTTTGAAAATAATAACAAGGCGTCCTTTGAATTTATTTCTAAAAGAATTTAAAAAGACATGTTTAAAAGTTGATGCAGTTGAGATTTAAAAGTATAGTTGATGCAGTTTTGTTTATATGCAGTTGTTTATACAGCTTACTTGAGAAAAATAAGCTAAAGATCATAAAAAGTTTTGAAATGTTATTTATTTTAATTTAAAAAGAGAAAAGTTTAAAATATATTTTAAACAAGGAATTTGATGCTAGTTTAATATTAAACTTTTTCTACATTTAGTAAATAAATGGTTATTATATGATTATCAATTGTAAATCTTTAATAAATTAAAAATGAACATAAATTATTAATCAATAATTATAATGAAATAAAATACAATGATTTTTTTTTCCTTATATATTGATGGCTTATAAATTTAATATACTTTGAAAGATACTTAATCAAAGTTTCATTCTTGAAAGAAATCTATGCATTCTTCTCATTTTCTCTGGGGCTTTTATTTATAGTTTATTTCAATGTTATATACATGAAAACATTTATTTCTAAAATAATTTATAGGCATGGTGTTATGCCATTTTAAAGTTAGTTGATGCAGTTTGTAGTTGTTTATATGAACAGTTTACCTGAAAAAATGAAATTAAGACCCTAACAAGTTTGAAATTTTATTTATTTCAATTTAAAAATGGGAAAAGTTTAAAATATATTCTAAACAAGTAATTTGATGATAGTTTAATGATAAACTTTTTACACATTTATTAAGTAATTCAAATTAGAGGTTATAAAATTGATTTATCAAATCAGTTGAATTATGTTAGATTAAATGTAATTTATTTGCAGATTTACAATTTAACCTGTAAGAAATTAAATTTAGCATAAAATAAAAATACAATGATTTTTTCCCCTTACATTTTACAGAAATTTGATGCTAATATATTAATAAACTTTTATATAGTTAGTGATTAATTCAAAGCAATTAGAGGTGTGTTATTGAGCGTGATTGTGAAAGCAGTTGAATTATTGTATATTCTGTAATAAATATAAAATAAAATACAATATTTTTTCCTTACACATTGATGGCTTATAAATCCAATCATTTTTCAGATATACTTAATCAAAGTTTCATTTTCTGAAAGAAAATCTATGTATTCAATTTCATTTTCAATGGAGGAGAGGAGGCTTTTATTTACGGTTTATTTCAAATTCAATGCAGTATTAAAAAAACTTTAAACAAAATATTTTTTTCTGAAAATGGTTTCGAATGTCAATTTATTTATCAACAACATATTTGCGATATAAATATATTTAATAATACATAAATACTTTTGCAATACATGTAATTTAAATAAATTTAAAAAAATTTAAGTCGAAGATTTTTAATCAAAGTTTTATTTTTTCAAATTTAATCTAAAAAGTAATTCGTGAAAGCAGTTTTTGAAAGAATGTAGCTCTGTTGTAATTTTTTAGTTTGAAACTTTATGTTAAATGAGTTTTATTCACAATATAAATATTTATTATATAAATAATTAAATAAATCTTATATTACAATTTAAATTATTATTCTGTGCTACCATAGTTTATGTTATTATTACTCAATGCATCTAGGAAAATGCATGTAAATATTAATTATAATTTTATTATATTTTTGGTTATTTTTTAAATATTTGAATTGCTTTGATTTTATTTTACACATTGAATGCAAATAAAATAAATTAGTAAAATAAAATTAAAGCGAGTCACATATTTAAAAAAATTAACAAAAAATATTATTCTGAAATTCATTTCTACAAACTTCATTTTGTTGGTTGATGATATTCAAAACGTTAATTTCGCATGCAAATGTTGTTCGTGGAACAAAAATGAAAGGAATGAAACTCCCAATTAAATTTACTGAATAAATTACAAAACTTTAAAAATAGCTATGCAAATTGCAGGTAAAATATTTGACTTAATATAGGTATTTTAGTATAAGAATTGAATTTATTTTACTTAAGTTTATTTGAGGACAGGTAAATGTGTTCAAATGAATAAATATGTATGTAGGTATGTATAAATTTATCATGTATAAAAATATCAACTTATTCGAGTATCAAAGATCATTCATCTTCTAATTGGTTTTTTGAACTTGTTATGAAAAAATATTCTGAAGCTTGAAATGTTCCAGTATCTATTTAGACAAACAACCAATCAAATCTATCTTCCATTTTTAATCCTAAAATCCCCTCATCTAATGGTCAGAGAAATATAGCAAAACTCTTAAACAATTATTTCATACAATTGCTTTGATAAAGGCATAGGCTATTTTCTCAATGAGCAAGTATGTCTTACCCCTTGCAAAGCACACATTACAGATGGTGAATAGATTTGCCTTCCGTATTCATTTTCACTTCTCACAAATAAATTAAATAATGTTCTTTTAAAGGATTGATAACGATATTAGAATCTAAGTAACTTAGAGAGAAAATTTTTCGATATCACTCCTAAAGTCTAAAAAACACAAATCACATCATTCTTTATAGAGATGAAATTATGCTCGAATGTTCCCAAAAAATCTCAAAAGATTCAATCTCTAAGAAGATGATTCTTGCTACTGTGGAGAAGCTGAAGAACTATTCCACAATGCAAACACTTCTCCACTTACACAATCATGCCATCTTAAAATTCCTTCTCATTTTTTAACATTCAGTGCCACGGAAATATAGTTAACAACCCATGGAACATTTGGAAAATCAACAAATTAATGACTTTTATAGAAGGAAATGAGCATTTAATCATCCTCAAAAAACATTACCCTGAAATACAAATTTATCTCTCTGCACCCATTCTACAACTCTCAACAAAAGTATTTCATTAAATGAAAGTCGTCATAATACTTTTATATCTCATGCCATACTTTTTTTCATAGTTTTTCCTCAAAAAAACATTACCCCTGAAATACAAATTTATCTCTCTGCACCCATTCTACAACTCTCAACAAAAGTATTTCATTAAATGAAAGTAGTCATAATACTTTATATCTCATGCCATACTTTTTTTTTCATAGTTTTTCCTCAAAAACATTACCCCTGAAATACAAATTTATCTCTCTGCACCCCTTCTACAAATCTCAACAAAAGTATTTCATTAAATGAAAGTCGTCATAATACTTTATATCTCATGCCATACTTTTTTCATAGTTTTTCCTCAAAAAACATTAGCCCTGAAATACAAATTTATCTCTCTGCACCCATTCTACAACTCTCAACAAAAGTATTTCATTAAATGAAAGTCGTCATAATACTTTATATCTCATGCCATACTTTTTTTCATAGTTTTTCCTCAAAAACATTACCCCTGAAATACAAATTTATCTCTCTGCACCCATTCTACAACTCTCAACAAAAGTATTTCATTAAATGAAAGTCGTCATAATACTTTATATCTCATGCCATACTTTTTTTCATAGTTTTTCCTCAAAACATTACCCCTGAAATACAAATTTATCTCTCTGCACCCATTCTACAACTCTCAACAAAAGTATTTCATTAAATGAAAGTCGTCATAATACTTTTATATCTCATATCTTTTTCATAGCCATTACCCCTGAAATACTTTTTCAACTCTCAACAAAAGTTTTCCTCATAAAAAACATGCCATACTTTTTTTAGTTTTTCCTCAAAAACCCTGAAATACAAATTTATCTCTCTGCACCCATTCTACAACTCTCAACAAAAGTATTTCATTAAATGAAAGTAGTCATAATACTTTATATCTCATGCCATACTTTTTTTCATAGTTTTTCCTCTCAAAAAACATTACCCCTGAAATACAAATTTATCTCTCTGCACCCCCTTCTACAAATCTCAACAAAAGTATTTCATTAAATGAAAGTCGTCATAATACTTTATATCTCATGCCATACTTTTTTTTCATAGTTTTTCCTCAAAAACATTAGCCCTGAAATACAAATTTATCTCTCTGCACCCTTCTACAAATCTCAACAAAAGTATTTCATTAAATGAAAGTCGTCATAATACTTTATATCTCATGCCATACTTTTTTCATAGGCTTATCACCATTACTTATTCCTTCTGCATTGTATAGTTCTCGTTTTACTTATGCTTATGTTAGTTGCAGAGTTATTGTTATAATAGTTGCTTAGTTACAACTATGTTAGTTAACATAGCATATTGTTTCTTCTCTGTATTGTAATACCTCATACACTTTTGTAATAGTAAATTTTTAATAATTAATTTTCCATATTTTTAACTCGTAAGGGACTATTTATACCTGGGTTCAGGTCCGATGTGTGGGAGGAAGTAAAGCAACAAATAATGAACTTACCCTGTAGGAGCCGAGGTTGTCCACAACACAAGGTAAGACCACCTCCTGCCTGCTGCTACGGTCTGATTTAAGATGGGCTCAGCAAACGACGGCACCAGAGAATCAGATGAGGCAGCGGCTGAAAATAAAAGGGAGTAAAATCAGCGATAGGGAATGAAAGGGAGTAAATTAATGAGAATAATAATGAATTTTACTCTAATTGATGGCAAATTAATGTACATAAAATTATTAGGAATAAGTGAACATGTCATTATTGGTTTTTTTTTCATAGTTTTAAAATATGTTCCTTCTTTTTGATAAATATAGTGTATTTGTATAACAATAATTATTTAATGTTTTATATGGTTGAGCAGAAAATGCATTAAATTAAATTAATTCAGGGATTTAAATTAATAACATATTCTCCCTCCCATGAGATTAAATTTGGGAAAATAAATTTCATAAAATCATCCAAAATTCAGTACTATAAGAAAAATACGCCAGCAACAGGTTTTTTTATAACTAATTAAACTAAAATTTAGATTTGCTAAAAATATGATTTTTTTTCTCATTAAAGAAAGAAATGCATTAATCTTTAATTAATATTTTATTTTAGGAAATTGTTTTCTTATTTAGTTAGAGATATTTTGTCTTAATATGAAAATCTTATTATTTTTTGAAGACTTCTAAATGTGATTTTCAAGAATAATAAAATTTACCTAAGTAAACTATGGCGAATTTAAATTAAATAAATATTTTTAAATATTTTGTTTATTTTAACTTCAAAAAGGACAAAGTTATGATATCATAATATTAATTTTAATGAACTTAACGATGCATTTCCCAATTCAAAATGTCTTGTCTTATGTTATATGTTGATGCTCCCCAGTGCTTCTGCCAACCGTTTGCCGTTGGATTTGATCAAGCTAAATCCCTTAACTGCTCCTATTCTGACCAAAGCTATATAAACACTTCCAACGTTTCTTTTTCTACATGATAGTTTAAAGGAAACCTGTGAACGTAACGACTCGTAAAGAAACACGATACAGTAGTAAGATAAAAAGAAGTTTGCGAAGCATTGCTTTACTTGCATTGCTTCTGGTGGAAAAAAAAATGTATTGCAGGCAATCTCATTTTGTTGGTGCTCTGATATGAGGGCAAATTGCAAATTTTCAACTTTAATTTATAGATTGTAATTCGATCTTTGTATTTTGAAACAAAATATGTTCTCTAGTTCTGATTATTTAAAAATTTCAATTCATAATTTATTATATGTTTTTTTTTGAGATAAAGTAAAATTTATTTCAATTCGTTAATCTTTTTTCATAGTGACTCCTGTTTAACATATGGAAATAAATTCATGATTTCTATTAATATTACGTTATGGCATTAATTTTTTTACTGCTAAAAATTTTTAATTTTATTTATAACTTAAATATTCATATGGAATTTTAAATTTCGTTAAAATTTTTAAAACCAAATTAAAAATATTTGCATTAAAATAAAATTAAAATTAATATATTTATATTAAAAGCAAATTTCATTAAAAATTATTATATTCACATTAAAAGTAAATTTTATTAAAATAATTATATTTACATTAAAAATAAATTTCATTCAAATTTTTAAACATATTAACTTAAAAATTTCATTGAATTATATTTTATTAAAATTAAAAACAAATATTTAACCAAGCATTTAAATTATTCTTGTAATTAAAGGAAAATTTTTGAATTAAATTTTATTAAAATTAAAGAAAAAAATATTTAAACGAGTATTAAAATTATTCTTGTAATTAAAGAAAATATATTAAATATTAGTTTATTCTTAAGCTAATACTTATCCTTTGAAAGTTAAATTTGTCTATGTTTAGTTAACTTTTTTTTTTTCTGTTTGTGTTTTATACTCGTAGTTATGAAAGAAAAAATAAAAGCTTTCAGACTTTTTGTTGCAAAAAGTTAATCGATAAAAAATTAAACGCTATAGAAAATTCCATTTGAAATGTAAATCAATTTGAAAGATTAATAGCACTCAAGAAATTTTTGTTTGATATTGCTGTTCTTAAAACAATTGCAATACAAAGTGATGTATTATTAATCGTTAAAATTCATAAAATTTTAATAATCATATAATTTTCAATTGTAGTGTTGAAGGAACTTCTTTAATTTTTATTTTTTGTAAATAAAAAATCCAAAAGTAATATTTTATTTCTAATCTATTTGAAACATTAAAGAACTGAATGTGCAATAAAAAACATAATTTAGATATTATTTTAGATAGTTATTATATTAGAGATAGAGATATATAATTTAGACAATTTAATTACAAGATATAATTTGATTTTAAGATAGTTTTTTTTTTAATTCAAGATTTAAGCAACAAGTTATGTGTACTTTTTTTAATTGTTAAAAATATTCTAAATTAACTCAAGCAATGTATGCAATACCTTTATTCAAGATACAGAAAAATTATACCTCGTCTGATGGTAATTTTCAAGAACAATAAGATTTTCATATTAAATTTCATAATAGAATTAATTTATATTATTAATTATTATTATTATCATTATTATTATATTATCATTTATTATTATTAATATTTTATATTCATTATTATTTCATATTATATTTATATGATTTATTTCATTATATTTCATATTTTCATTTGTTTAAAGTATTTGTATAAGCAAACAAGAAAAAACAATTTTCTAAAATAGCGCATTAATTAAAGTTGAATACATTTCTTTATTGAGCAAAGAATTTATATTTTTGCCATATTAAATTTTAGTGTAATTAATTATAAACAAACTATATAATAAAAGTTTCTATTTGATAAAAATTGTCACCGTCTATTTTGTCTCTAATGAGTGTTAATTTCTATGGTTTAAAACTTGAAATTGAAATTAAACATTGTTTATGTAGTATGCAATCATTTCATTCTTTGATGAATATGAGTGTTGATCTCAAAATTATTTAAAAATATTTTAAAAATTTTCTAAATTTAAAAAAGTTAACGTAATAAAATGTTTTATTTTAAACAACATTACTTTTTCGTTTTAAACTTTAGTACCATTTTTTTGTATCCAATATAATTAGCAATGATTCACATTTAAATTGAAAAAAAATATTCAAAATTTATCCTAATTTTACTGTCCTGTACATAAAATCATCAAAATATCTTTCTGAACTAAAATTATTATACATGATGTGATAGTAATAATTTTGGAATATACTCTTTTTATTTAGTTAAAGTTGAATAGATAGTAATTTAAACTTATTTGGCTTTTTAGTCTACATAATTTTAAAATGGAGATTTATTAGAATGACTATATACAATAATGTAATTTCCTTGTACTTAATGTAAATCATTGCATTGAAAAGCTTTTTTAAATAATTAAATTTTGATTTTGATTTTTAAGAGTAAGTTGTTTTTTGTTTTCTCTAATTTTTTCAATTTTTTTTTATCTTATCATTTACAAAATTATTTTTCATTTCATTAATTAATCCTTAATAATTGATATATTTTTCATACGTTATATCCATTAATTTAATGCTCTATAATTTAATTTTTTTAAAAAAATTACACAAAGAAAAAAATACTTAATTAAATTTTACAGAAATTTAAACATTTAAATATAAAATATATACCTTTTGTATTTTAATATAAAAGCCATTACATAATAAGCATTACGCTTGCCTCAATTTGTGATAATATTTTTACTATTTTAGCTCCTATATTAGAAATTTAGTTGATAAATATCATTCCTGTTAAATAAAGAAATCAAGTTAATAATTTAGTATAAGTGTAAATAATAACAACTATATGACTTTAAAATGTGTTTAATAATAAATATTTAAACACGTAAAAAATCATTAAGCTATTTTTTATTATACTTCATAAAGTCAGTTACTTCTAAATAATCTGAAATACAAAATTAGAATCAAAGATTCATTAAGTGGATTTTTTTTTATGTAAACAGAAAAAATTGTAAATCACTTTCTAATGAGAGGCTACTGTCAAGTTAATTTCTAAGAAATAATACTTATACAAAGCAAAGAAGAAAGTTTTTATTTTTTTTTTAATACTGATTCGAGAATTTAATTTAAGATCAAAGCCATTCATTCTTTAGTCAAATGCATATCTATGTTTGCAATTCAGTATGTAAATTTTTAATTTGTATGAAGAGAAGATAAGTCTTTCATTATCAAAAGTAATTAAAACAATTTTTACTTCTCATTCATTTTCAGTTATTTTATAATTTAAAATCATGAGATTCATTAAAAGCATTTTGATAATAACGTAGTTTTTTAATTTTTTTTTCTATTGTAGCTTGTTTTTCAACTCTATGTAATATTTCTATTTCATAATTAGAGTAAACACTTTGCATTACAAATGTGTTTATAATGTGTTATGAAATTAAATCATAAATAGTTAACGGTTATTAAGATTGCAAATATTACCTTATTAAGCTGATGTAAGAATTCTTTTATTTTTTTTTTTATTATTTATAATTGATCCTTTTATATGTGAAGTCGTATAACAATTTTTTAAATTTAATTCAAAAAGATTTTGCTGGCAAGTCTGTCTTTGTATGAGTTATTTCTGACACATAAAATTTAAAAATTAATCGAAAATGGATTTTTATAAAATTAAGAAAATATTATACTTTATTTAAATCTGGTACTTAGTATCATCATAATAATATATGGCTCGATTAAATAATTTAAGAAAGAGAGATCAAAATTCTTGGATATAGTTATACAAAATATTTTGCAGGAAGAAAAGACTAAATTTTGAAGATAAAACAAATGTACGGGATGTTAGATTTTTGCACATTTGATCAAAATAATTGATTATTGAATTGATAGTTAAATAGTAAATTAAAAACACATACATATATTCAGAAAAATATAGCTATAAAAGACTTGAACTTTTAAATGATTATAGATTAGACTTTAGTAAGCATCAAAACAAAGTAAGCCGATTTAATTAATATTTATGAAAAAATTATAGAGATAAAAGAGTCGTATATGCACAAAAAATTCTTTTGAATTTTACATATTATATTTTTTATGCAATATAATTTTATTATCATTTTTATTAAATATTATAAATTTCAAAGCTATTTATAACATTCGAAAATTGTTTTCAATTTCTAGATATGAATTTATATAATTTTATTTTAAATAAACATTGCTTAATTTTTCATTAATTAATTACATAAATCATCATTTTCTTCAGTGTAAAAATTTGTGCGTTTTATTATAATAATTTTTAATTTTATTATAAATATCAGCATTGAAGTTATATTTTGAATAATCACATAACTTTAAAATAATCCTTTTTCAATATGTTTAGAGCATTGTGTTTTTTGCCTTTGCGTGTTTTTTTAAAAAAAAAAAAAAAAACTGAGTACATACTAGTATATCATTTAGAAATTATAATTATAAATTATATATAAATAACAAATAATAACAGTAACAAAATAGATCTACGTCTTTTACTATTTTTACTATTTTCTAACAAATTAAATACTGTATATAAATTTGTTTAATTGCTCTTAAACAGTATCAACGCAATGTTTTTAACAAAATACTTATATGATATCTTAAGAACGTTCAGTTACATATTTCATGTAATAAACTCAACATGGTAGTATTTTTAAATAAATTGAGTTTTAAATTAACCAAATCCTTACTTTAAATTGTAAAAATCATTAAAATATATTCTCATTAAAATATATTATTTACAATAAAAGATAAAAAAAAATTCGACCATCAATAATTAAATAATAATAATTTTTTGAATAATAATAGTTACTCTCTTTTAACGATTTCATTGAAAAACCGCAAAATATATTTATTTCTAAGTTATCTCTGAAAACATCATTATTACAATAAAAAAACTTAATTTTTCTTAAATTTTTAACTTTTCGTAAGATTCTTAACTTTTCTTTTGAACACTTAGGGACTAAATAATACATTTATCTTCACAGATTTGCCATTAAATATACTGAAAAGACAATTTTTCGAACATTAGAAAATGTATTTTTTACGACTGCCACATAGAATACTTACAATACATTTCTCTCGAAATAAACTTTTAAACTTTATTACAAAAATATATATCCTTAAAATTAAAAGGAAGCCTTAGAACAATAACTTCCCTTTGGAGACTTAACAATATCTTATATGTGAAAATATAACTCTTTTTCTATTTGTATCTTTTTCTTTTCCATTGTTCAATTTATTGAATAACGTTTTTCAAACATCAAAAAAAAGTATCTCTCTTTACGACTGTGACAGAAACCCCTTATATACATTTATCTGTTTTAAAAGTTTACTTAAACTTTTAAAACAGCATATAGAACATGACTGCAAAAAGCTATATCCTTTAAATTAAACGGAAGCCTTAGAACAATACCTTATATGTAAAAATTTAACTTTTTTTTCCATTGGTATCTCTTTCTTTTCCATTCCCCAATTTATTGAATAAAGTTTTTCAAACATAATCGCAGTCGTAGTCACAAAAGAGAGGATACTTTTTGTGTAGACTACTACAAAAAATCAGACATCAATCAGACCGGCGAAATGCCCCAGAAGACAGAGAAATAAATGCCCTTAAAAACTGGATGATATCCCTTGAAAGAGACCAGGCAACGGAACAAGAACTGATAGAGTCAACAGCCATAATGTATGGTAGCGCCATGGGGTGTATTACAAGTCAGTCTTTACAATATGTCCTTAAAGTTAAAAAATAAAGCCATATTACAATAACTTTCTTTTGGAGACTCAACAATACCTTATATGTACACATATAACATTTTTTTTTCCATTTGTATCTCTTTTCTTTTCCATTCTCCAATTTATTGCATAAAAGTTTTTTTCAAACGTCACAAAAAGTATCCGCTCTTTGACAAATAATAATTATAATACATTTCTCACTTAGTATACTTTTAAAACATCTTATAGAACATTATTGCAATATATATATACAACCTTAAAGTTAAAAGGAAGACTTCTAAGTCTTCCAATAACTTCCTATTGGTGTCTCAACAATACCTTATATCTAGAACGATAACTTTTTTTGTCCATTTGTATCTCTTTCTTTTCATTCCCCTAATTTATTGAATAACGTTTTTTCAAACATCAAAAAGAAAGTATCCTCGCTTTATAATACATTTCTCTCTAATTAAACTTTTAAAACATCATACAGAATATTATCACAAAATATATATCCTCAAAGTTAAAAGGGAAGTCTTAGAACAATAACTTCCCTTTGGAAACTCAACAATACCTTTATACGTACAAATACATCTTTTTTGTTCCATTTGTATCTCTTTCTTTTCCATTCCCCCAATTTATTGAATTATAACCCTGGAAGTTCTTAATTAAGAGTTCTGCCGAATCCTCATCAATCAGACGGGCAAAATGCCCCAGAAGACAGAGAAATAAATACCCTTAAAAACTGGATGATATCCCTTGAAAGAGGCCAGACAACGGAACAAGAACTGATAGAGTCAACAGCCATAACGTAGGGCAGCGCCACGGGGTGTATTACAAGTCAGCCTCCCCTCTTTCATTAAGCCACCGATAGTAACACCGGAGTCAATATTGACATGCAAGGCACGGGTTAGGCTCTCATTACGGCAGTGGAGCCAATTTTTCTGCCTTATCGGCTTGCCTGAGCCTCCTAAAAAAGACAACAGAGGCCGCAAAAACAAACGCGCCCTGATATAATATGCCAGAAGGGATGGCGGAGGATTTCGGTGGCTTTAATAATGCTCAATAGGGTTGGGGACCCCAGGAGCATGTTTCGTGATTTCCGACCTTTATTGGCTCTCTTTTTTCTTCGCCAAAGAATGTTTTCCGTAATACTCACGAGGTTAAATTTGAGAAATGGACTCGCGCCCGTGAGTCTATGAGGCAGGAGACAGGAAGTATGGCATAGGGATAAGCGAAGTTAATGCAGGTTTTTTTAATGAGATTTAATTTATTTTATTTTTAATGTATTCCTTTTTGTTTAATTTATTGACAAGTTTATCATATTTTTCAAGTTTAAGTATATTCTTAAAGGTGTATTCTTTTTTTTTAATTATTTATTTCTTTAATTTGTTTTCTATAGAATTCTTTGATAATTTTTTTTATATTAATGAGAAATATTTTTATGTTTGATTTTTTTATTTTATTAAAAAAATATTTAAAATATTTTTTATCACAATAGGGAATATATTTTATTTATAATAAAAATATTTTATTCCATTATTATTTTTATACTTAATTATTAAATACTTTTATCGTACAAAATGGATTTATCAAATTTTTATCTTTTAAGAAACTAATATTTAGAATTGATATAAAATTATAATGTGATTTCTTTCAACGTTTTTCTTTATATATATCATGCTTATATAACTGTGTTTACCTGGAAAATAAATTTAATTAGAAGCAATATTTATTTGTAACAAAAGGTAACGAATTCAATTCAAACCAAAATTTTACAAATTTGTATGCAAAGTTCATTTGAAGCAATTTGTTAAGTATATACTAGTTTTGTTGCAAAAATGATAAACTAGTATTTTGATAGTATAAATTAGTAGAATTTAGAAGATTATTATTTACTGTGTTTAGAGGATTAATAATTAAAGAAATATTTATTTTAAATAGTGCTATAAAGCATACAAAAAATTAATATCAATTTTAAAGATTATGCTTTATTAATCCTAAAAAATTTTAATGTTTTAAAATAATTACAATCTGACAAGCTAATAATTAAGAATTTTAAAGAAACAGAAAATATTTAAATACGTAACAGAAATGAAAAGAAATATACATTTAGATAATTCATTTTTTAAATAAAAATTTTGGGAATAGTAAAAGAGCTTACTACATTTTAAACCTGATATTATTAGATATACAATTTCAGGTGCTAGTTTATTTTAAATAAAAAATTAATTTCTCAAAGTAAATTTTATTTGTTTAATATTTTTTATGACCATTTAAAAAAAAAATTGTTTGTTGCTTTTGAAGTAATGGATAGATTTTTATTACTAATAGACATTTTATCAATTCATTGGAGTAGTAAGAAATTATAATATTTCTGTACTTTAATAATATTTTCATATACTTGTAATGAAATCCTCACATGGATTATCATTGAGTTATTTACATAGTGATAAAAATATTAGATAAGTTTGTATTAAATATTTGTCATTGGTTAATTACCAATTGAATGATATAATTTATATTTTTCATAAGCAAAGTACATCTGAAAATAATAATATTTTCAGAGCTTAAAATATTAATAATAATAGGAAAAGTTACTTTAAATATTGATATAAAATATACTAAAAATTTAATATCAATTTTACATACACACGTATACCCAAGTGCACTTCAATTCCAAAGCATACAACAGTTTTCGGGGCTTTTACAAAAAGAAATCAATACATGAAATTCAATGAAACATTAAGAGAACATTTTATCTGAATTCTATATTCATTTTTAAATTTAATACTTATTAAAATAAAATTCTTTCGTACTCATATTCAACTACTGACAACATTCTCAAGTTTGGCATTCAAATTTTTAAAAGTAATAAGTGATCATGTAAATTCACGAAATTAAATTAATCCAATATTCATCCACAATTTATCATTAAATAGAAAATACAATAAAATATTTAATACGAAATGTAAAAGAGAAAAAAAAAAAAATAAAAGGTAAAATAAAAAAATAAATAATATTTGACAATAAATAAATAGATACAGTTTTCAAGTAGCCAACCGTCAGCAAATGTTTAGTTCATTAATATTTTTTAATTCATTTTATGTCAAAAAGTTTAATATCATTTGTTTATGAATTTTCCCTCATCTCACTGTAAAAGAAAAATTCCTATAAAATTGTTCGCCACAAAAGTTGCATCAAACCCCCAGAAACAAATCTACGAATATTGTTATACTGTTTTATTCCATGACATTCAATTTTCACACATTTCGTGAGACATTCAAAAACATGCCACTCTCGAGGTGTACTTCATTAATATGTCTTAATACATTTCATGCAAAAAAGCCTAATATCACTTGTTTATGGATTTACCCTTATCTCACTGTTAAGTAAAAAAATCACATAAAAACTGTTTGCCACAAAAAGTTACAAAAAAACCACCCAAGAAACAAATCACCAATATTTTGTTATACTGTTTTATTCCAAACAGAAAACATGACACTCTTGTGATCCGCGGATTGAAAAACAGCAATTTTTCAAGTAGCCAACCACCAGAAAATGTTTAGATCATTATTACTTCTTAAAAGGCATGAAGGACTCATAAAAATTCTCTGGTGCTCGGTAACACTTCGAGTCCCGGCGCTACCATTGATGTTTGTAGTGGTTCGGAATCCACTTTTTAGGTCCCGTTTTCTAACATGAGCGTTGAAGGGTATTGTTACTCCGCGTCCGTAGCTTATTAAGCTACAGGCACCTTCTGGGTAGTGCTATGAGTAACGTCGGTGCAGAGCTCTCCTTAAAGCATCCAAGACAACTTTCTAATGTTTGCCAGCGGCATTAGAACAAAAAAAAAGTACTTCCTAATATATTTTTATGTCAAAAAATCTTAATATATTTTGGTTATGAATTGCCTTTTATATCACTGTAAAAGCAAAAATCTCATAAAAATCCCAACAATTTTTCAAGCAGCCAACTATTAGCAAATGTGTAATATTTCTTAATACATTTTTATGCCAAAAAGCCTAATATCATTTGGTTATGAATTTACCCTATATCTCACTGCCAAAGAAAATCAAATAAAATTTGTTTGCCACAAAGTTACATCAAACCCACCCAAGAAACAAATCCAATATTGTTATACTGTTTTATTCCAAACAGAAAAACATGACACTCTCGTGATCCGCGGATTGAAAACTGAGGTTTTTTCAGGAACATAAAATTGCAAATCCTCGTGGCATGAGCCTAAATGTCAACACACATATAAATGGAATTCCAGGTAGGTCTGCGGAAATGGAAAAAAAGCAAACTTGATGGATTCCGTCGGAAATAAATGCTATGTAAATAGCATTTGACCGATAATCGGTAATGGTCGGTCGGGAAACACACGGACCGCTTGACCCGTCCTCACAAGCCGTCTTCAAAGATAGATGGTGTTCAGGGTCCCGGTGTCCACCCCTGCCGTTTAATCCCTTTCAGCCCGCTGTGTTGGGACACGGGGGCCGTATATGTGATGCGGAAAGATTATTTGTAGGTTATGTTCAGTTAAACAAAATGCGCGTAAAATGTATGTAATGATAAATATTTGATGGAAAAGGAAATATCAGAAAGTTACTTGTATTTTCCATAATGTTTTGATCATATAGAAAAATTAATAATGTACATGAATGGTTCTTAACTTATTTAGAAGGAAAGTATTAGTAGTATATATAGCAAAGTGTTTGTAGTGGTTCGGAATCCACTTTAAACCGTAGATTCCGGTCAGATATGACTGTGGAGCGTTGAGTGTAGGGACTTATCCCGCAAAATAACAGCCTATCTTGTCTAGAAAACGCAGATCTTCCACTAGACAGATGGCCTTGTCCCCCACCTTAGGGGCTGTTGTGCCATTGATGAAGATAATGATGTATAGTAAAGTAGTATATATATTAGTAATATACATGAAGTAGTATATATCAATATTAATCCGCGAATAAGATGTTCTCTCACTCTGTATAATCACCATGGAACTGTTGATTCTAAGTGGCTTGATGGTCAATTGGTTAGCGCTCTGGCCTTTGGTACAACAGGCTTTATGTTTGAATCCTGGCGGTGGCATGGATGCTTGTTAGTGGTTCGGAATCCATTATAAACTGTAGGTACCGGTCTAATTAGAATAAATTTGCACAAAATGACAGTAGAGTGACAAACCAAATCGAATCTTGATTCTAAAAGAATAAGTTGCACTGATTCTTTCGTGTTAGTATGTATGTAATTAATATATTGAACTTCATATTTTAATTGGAAAAGAAAAAATGATTTCACACACCTATTTTAACATGTTTTCCTATGTACATTTTTACTGTAGGCTCACATTTATAATGCATCAAAATGAATTGTAAGTGTATGATGAATTATAAATGTGATTCAGGATGAAGATAATTATCATTTTTGATGAATTATAAGTATTGTTTTTCTACATATTCTTGTTGTATATATTATTCAATCTTAAAATATATTTTTCTTTTTTTTTTCTGAAAAATCTGTTTTTGGAAACAAAATTTCAATATAATTTTTATAAGGATTTTATTGCAAACCGGTTTTTCAAATTATTTGTTGAGGATTTAATTTGGCGATGGTCCCTGCGTCCTAGAAAAGGTTGAAACAGGTCAATTATAAGGTAGGGTAACTCTTACACCAATCCAATCTCTGGTCAGTAATGTTAGACTTCCAGAAAATGGAGAAGAGTGATTTATTTACTTATCCCAAACATATCAAGAACTAAATATGCCAATTCTGACATTTTTCTTCCGATTATCATTTAGATATAATTTTTCCATCAATTGTTTTATAATCACATTTTCGATAAAACTAATACCAATTTAAAAATATTATTTTTTTAAGATACAAATTTTTATACAATATCAAAAAAGTATTTTCTATTGCAGTTCTTTCTAATTTTTTAATAGAAGTTTATATCTACTTATAAACATTTTAAATAATGTATCTGTTATTAGTTGTGGTTTTTAGCAATTGATAATTAGTTTTATTTTCAATAAAATGTAATGAAATTTGAAAAAGTGACAATATACAAAAAATTGGAATAAAACCATCTAAAAATATAACTTTCTTAAAATGAAACTAAAATCATTAAGGCGAAATAAATGTATTAAGATTTTATACAATTTTTATACAAAAATAAATATGTTAAAATAAATTAACGCACTTGTCAGTTCAATAATTATGAGCAATATAAATATACATTAAACACAATGTCAATTAATTATTTTAAATATTTGCGAATTTAAAAAAATAGTCAAAAATAAAATAATTTTAAAAAAAAAAAATTTAGCATTATATTATACACTAGTGACAAAAAGTCATGGGATAAATATGCAAATTTTCAGATGAGCGTACAGGTATAAATGCGCAGTGCTTTGCTTTCATTTCTGTTCAAGTTAATAAGGTTTTTTTGAGCAATAACAGACTTTGAACGCGGAATGTCAGTTGGAGCTAAACGCATGGGTAATGCCATTTCGGAAATCAATTCAACCTTCCCAGATTTGTAAATGAAATTTCAGGCATAACATCCCACCATGGAAATTAACGACCGAGACCGGCGACGTCTGCAAAGAGTCGTAAATTTAAGTCAAATCAAAAATAACTTGTCTGTTAGAACGGAGAAATTTTGGGCTATTAAAAAACCGACTCGAGTGCCTTTACTAACGAATCGCTTGACATTATCGGTTGGTCCCTAGATGAATAACCGTGGCTGGTCCGAACATTAGTTGGTAAGAGCTGAATGGCGCAGACCCCACGAAGCCATGGACCCAATAGGCTCTGTTCAATTGGCTTAATGGTGTGGGCTGTTTTTTCCTGGCATGGACTTGGTCTTCTGGTGCGACTGGACCGAACATTGACTGGAAATGCTTATGTTCAGCTACTTTGAGATCACTTGCAGCCATTCAAACTTCATGTACCCAAACAACGATGGGGATTTTTATGGATGACAATGCGCCATGTCACCGGGCCACAACATTCGTGATTGGTTTGAAGAAATTCTGGACAATTCAACGAATGATCTGGCCACCTAGATCGCCCGACATGAATCTCATCGAGCATTTATGGGACATCATCGAGAGGTCTGTTCGTGCCCAAAATCCTGCACCATCAACGCTTTCACAATTATGGATCTATCGAGACAGCATGGCTCAATATTCCTGCTGAAGACTTCCAACGACTTGTTGAGTCCATGCCCGTGTTGCTGCACTTCGCCGGGCGAAAGGAGCCGACACGATATTAAGAGGTATATGAACAGTGTATAATGAACATTAATGAATATGAAAATATATTTTAAATTTTTATATTGTTTCATATTAGTTTTTACAGTAGTACCAAATATTCTTTATTGAACATTCTGTTTAATTTAATTCAACTATGTATCATGAAATGTAACTAGAACTTTCAAAAAATATTGCACAATATGAATGATTAAACTATATTCATTGTTTTTAATATCAGTTCCTCCTTTTAAAATATGCACATATAGTGTTATACATTCGTTCGTAAAAATAAATTTAAAAACAAATATTTGACACAAGTTGTCATTTTTATATTCATGCAGGAATAAAATAATCACATATATCCATCAAATTAATTTTACAAAAAAAATTTTTTTTTTTGTTAGAATCTCTACCTGACTAAATTACATGAAATATATTATATTTGTATATGTCATTTTAAACGAAGTGGACATTAAATTTTTGTTAATATATTTTTCTACTCAGTAAAAAGCCATATATCACTTTAACTCTAGATAAATACACCAATGATGTCATTTACACGAAACCGGCAAATTAAATTTCAAAACACGAAAGCAATATCAAATTTAATGAAAAACAGCCTAATTTTCTTCAGAAAAAAATGTGATACCTAATCGCCATCTTTTAAAAATGATCTTTACCTAATTTTACGTCTTCATTTAATATGAAAAATTTTGTCATATACTTTCAAACCTATTTTTTCCTCATTAAATATCACAAAAAAAATGCTGATATATTTCTTTATTCAAAGAATAGTAAGTTATTGATTTAAAATTAAGAGGTGCAGGATGTAAATTAGTAAAAAATATTATTATTGCTTCAATTAATCAATGTGTATTAAAATATAATTAATAACTAACAAATATTTAAATTTTACTCCAAACAATTATTATTTTATGTTTGTTTTTAGTACTTACTTCTCTTACAATGCATATTCTTTGAAGATGTTTTAAGAAAATATTTGGTTTATACTTATGACTTGACAGAAAACCCTTGAATGATTATTTCATTGAAAAATAAATAGCAATCTTGATTTTTTTTTTTTTATAAGCTAATTTTATATTAATTTTGAAATTCATAATAATAAAGATTATGTTCACCAGAAATAGCATACATAATACTTTTGATATCATTATAGTTTGAATAAGTGATTTAATCTTTACCTTAGAAAAACATTTATACAGCAAAGTAGTTGAGGCTTAAGCATTTCTAATTAGACAGAGTAACAATGTCTGTAAAACTGTCTTATGCGCAATGATAGTATTATTTGCAGAAAAGCTATCAAATGTAACTTTCATCGGTTCTCCCATTTTGAGCCACAGATTCACTGAACACATTAGACGAGAAAGAAGAATTGTTTTCCTGACATGTTGGTGAAGACATAACGTTCTGCTCTATTATTGATTGCTATACGGTCCTACAGCAACCTTGTGACCCGATTAAGTCCTGCGGGTGGCCATGATAGCAGCACTAGATTAATAGTCGATAATCCGCTCGGTTAACCCCAAGCCTGGCGGTTGGCCATCCTACAGTTAATACAGCATGGTCATTACATCGGACAATGGACAAACAAAAAAAGTAAAAGAAAAAAATCCACAAGAAACAGAAGAAATGACCCGAATAAAAAAAAATGTCTAATACCCAAAGAAAAAAGTAATAATTATAGATAAGACGTCGGCATTAAGATATCACGGACTGGACACTTTTTGCTTTTGTTCCAGCGGAACAAGGTTACAATATGTTCCTCCATATGGCGGAGATATCAATAAGTACTATCCTTAATGCCTGTCCGTTCCTGGTTTATTTTCTACAAATGAATGTTTTGTATTCTGGGTTCTCTTTATCAAGAAGAGTCTGTGACGATGACGATTAGGGCAAAAGGCTCGTTAGAGTATTGCTCTGATTGTACCATTGTATTAGTGATTGCTAACAACAAAGTCATATAAAGCTTGTTGTACAATAGGCAAGTGAACATTCTTCTGATTTTTTTGTAAAATACAGCTAATATTATTATAAAGTGGTTGAATTGATGAAATTATTTAGAAATAACTCTTTAAAATATTTATGTCTAATCAAAATTTTTAAAATTTTTAATTAAATGTCTTCTTTTACATTCATTTTAGTGAAAACTTTTACCAAAAAATTGTTTTACTGAATTAGACGAATGTAAAATTATTTTCAGAAAATTATAATTTTATTTAAAATAAAATATTAGTGTTCTCTGAGAACTTGGATTTGGAAGAACTTCTTGTATTTCCTACTTTTGTAAAATATTATAGGAACACTAAATTATATTTAATTTTTTGTTTATGTTGCAAAAGATTTCAAATACTCAAAATATTCAGTTGTTTCTCGATAAATCATGGAATAATTTTTTTGTTTAATTGGAGTTTCTTTAATGGATTTTTACAAAAGAAAATTTTACTTGTTTCATTTATTATTTATTTTTCTTTAACAGTCTTTTTTGTTATGGAATTTATGCATAAATAAACTTTCAAAATTGAAGTTATTATTTGTTAAGAGCTTTTGTGAAATAATTAAATATATTATTTTCTATGGTAAATAATTACTGAAAATAAGTATTCTATGTATTATATAAGTATTAATTCTACTCAATAATCATGCAGATATTTTCTGAATAATAATTATTTACAAAAACAATTTAAGTGCGTTTCTTTAAAACGGAAATACATAAAGTAAGCCTCTTTTGAGGAAGTTAGTTTATTGTTACATTATTAAAAATTACAAATTATTGCTATCTTTGAAATTATGAATGTAAATTATTGCTTTTGATGCAAGGAAATATGTTTAATGTTTTGTTATTTTATTGTAATTTTAATATGTTTTTTTTGGAACAATAATTATTTCCATATTGCAAATGCATGCACTGTGAAATTCCTGAAGTTTCTAAGCAAGTGTGTAATATTTTAATACTCAATGCGCCATAATTTTTATACCTAATTAATAATGTAACCCAAAATATATTCATATTGCACAAAATTAAATTATATATCACATTATGCATATTACTTATTACATTATATATTACATATTGCATGAAATTGCATATTGCACAATTTAATTAAAGCCAAAATAGAGCATCGTTGTTCAAATAGTTGAAAGATCAATACCGAATTTAAAACCTAAATATATTAATAATTAATTAATTTTGATGAAATATAAATTTAAAAAATACAAATTATTATTTTTTGTTTTTATGAGGTGAGAATAATGATTTAAAAAAAAAGTTGATCGAACTTTTATTAGCAATGAAAAAATTATTATTGCTAGTAACATTATTTGGCGATATTTGTTTCAAAGCAAGCCAAAATTTTATATTTTCTTTTTTTTCACACATTAATATTTTTAATAACGTTAAAAATGTTCAGATATATGCTGAGTGTATCAATTATTATCATCGGTTGACAAATGTATCGAATAATATATTATAAATAAGCATTAATATATATTTTTAAAATGCAAATTTGAAATAATTTTTTTTATAAATTTGAAACAATTTTTCACTTCTTAATAAAATAAAAATTTTCTATACAGGTAAAGGATAAAAACCAAACAGCAACGAAATTATATTTTTAACTGAGGGGTATCAATATGCGAAACCAAACCCACATATTCTTAGCTAATCTGATAAAAGGATGGTGATGAAGTGAAATTCCATCTAATGTCTTTCCTAAGCAGGTCATACTTTTTCTTAGGAAAGACTAGAATAACCCGGTAGCTCAGAATTATTATCATAAAGTTTATTTACTTAAAATTCAAAAGACAAAAATTACTATAAGCCTTTGAGCTGGCTACACTTTTCCAATAGAATATACTTGTTCTTAGTTTTATGAACTCTCCCGAATTCTTTTCAAAAGAAGAATGAAAAAAAAATTCAATTTTCGCACTGTTTCTGCTGAGAGGAAAATGGAATTTCGAACAGTACGAAAAGTATGAAATATAGTTTTCTGCAGCGGTCTTTTTAGTCGATTTCGTGAAATCGATTTTCTTTTTCAATTTGTCGTGACAACTGAAGACACAACAGTATTCCTTAGCACTTTTAAAGCAGAAAATATATCCAGATGCATTCTTTCCATAACTTTGCCCCTCTTATAAGAATGCAAGGGGATAAGGAAGGACATATAAAAACATTTCTGGGATCGATAAAATAGACTTAGAACGTTAGTAATCTCAAATATTACAATGTCAAATTGAAATTTATCATATCCATTAAATAAAATAAAATTACACAACATTAAAAAGGATATTTACCAAATAAAAAAAAAAAAAAAACCAAAATGTACGTATGCAAATAGTATTTAATATAAAGATAGCCATTTTAAAATAGCTCCCAATGCATACACAAAATATTACTTTTTTTTTTTTAAGGAATACCCTTTTAATAATCTATTTTATACTAATACAAATATTTTATTTTACAATTATATTATAATGCATGGAATTTGCTATCAAAATATGAATTTTTAAATTAAGAGAAATACAATTTACAAATTTACATGTAGCATTTATTAAACACCTCACCCCAACACACTGAATAAATGGAAATAAAATTTATTGCCGGATTTATATAAAAAATATGTAGTCATATCTATATTATTTTTTTTTAAGCAAAAATAATAATATATAATATGTTTCCATGTTATATATGTGTTTCCATGTTCCAAAATAACAATATAATTTCCATGTTTTTAATAAGGAGGATCTCTATTAAAAACATGGCAATGAAAACATAAAAGATGATGAGAAATTTTCTTTTCCAATTCAAACATCCAAATTATTAAAATCATTTTCATTCCATGATAACGCAGCCAAAAGGATAAAATCCATTTATATTATTTATATTGAATACAAATACATATATACGAATTTAAATTTAACAATGCATATATAGCAATAACAGAGACATTTTTATGCCATAAGCAAGGGCTGTACCGTGTCACTCATTCAGCACTAAGACATGCTAGGGATGCGAGTAACACTACCCCCACAACACTGTACATTCATATTCGACTATGGTATTGAGCGCCACAGCTCTAAACATTCGGCCACCAGGCCACAATTAAAATATAAACTTATATTATTTTTTCATTACAATTACAATTTAAAAACATATGAGTGACAAAAAAATAATTTAAGAAACAAATTATATTTAAACATAAGTATTTTAATTTCCAGCCATTAACTACATTATGATTAATCATAATAACATAATATAGAATTTAAATAATGTCAAACATCTCTTTTTAATAATAACCGGAAATTAATGTGAATACTTTAAAAAATATTCGCCAAACACAATAAAATAATAATTTATGAAATATGTGTGTTTATGCATATTAAACATAACTAAGCACCATAAAATAAATTTTAAAAAATCAGTACGCATTAACGCAATGCACACTATTAGAAATCCATTTAATCTGAGAACCACTCCATCTTTAGCTCGTTATCTCAATTTTACCAATTTTACCAAAACTGTCGACGAGGAATTAACGCACCCAAGTAATAAAGCACCCCACTTCTAAAAAGTAAACCCATAACGCTCCATGCAAAACGCCCCCCAGTCATCGCGCAGACACAAAACAAAGACTTTTCAATGTCGCTTTAAGAAACTCTTTTCCCCCTTCTAAAACTTGACTCGGGCGAGTTATTGAAGAATAAACACATCAACCGCAAGATGAAAACTAATCTTTAACACATCATTACCACCTGAGTTGAGTAAATACGATAACCATCATTTTGGTAAACATTTTAAGCGCAGAGTGGCAAAAGAGAAGCTTGCAAATGAAGCATATCCCCTTTTGAGAATGCCTAAATTGCATGGCCTGTCTGGAGTATTACGATGATTCTATTGGTTTCTCTGTAACTAGATTCGTTGGAAATAAAAGGATTCGATAAATATTTATGACAATACCCTCCCCCATTTTAGCCTGGACCCCGTGCCCCCCTTCCACGTTATTTATCGATAAATGCATCATTTTATGGTTTGCAATTTCGGCCTTCACAGAAGAAGATTTTTGGTAAATTTGAATGAAGAAACAAAAATGAGGCTTCAAATTCGATTTTGGGCTGTTGGATCAATTTATTTATTTTTTATTTCATCTTTTTGCTTTAAAGGTATTAAATTTATGTCTTTCTATTTCTATCCTCTTGGCTATAAAATGAGAGGTTTCTTGGAAATGTAATTTCATTCGGGACCGTAAGATCCGAGCCGGGTGCTCTTTACCGTATAAAGAAATTGTTGGAAAAGGTTGGAATGAATTGAATTATAATGAATTGAAAGTATGGTAATACTGGTCGGATAGGAAAATAAAAGTAACTTCTTGCATGGAATTGCTCACGGCAATATTGATGTTTTTGTACTAAGTGTAAGTTGTTTATTTTAATAACATTAAAATGTAATAATGTTTTCATTCTATGACAATGCAGCCGAGAGGATCAAATTCAAATTGATTTATATTATTTATATATCATTATTATATACATATACTATATGAACATATTCTAATTAAGATATTTTTTAATGCAGCTGGCAACACAGAAATTTATATTTATGCTATAGGCAAGTGTTGCATCGCTGTTACTCTTTTAGCACTACTCAGGGAGCCCGTATATCTTGAAGATTTGCTGTAGACGTCAGTAACACAACCCATACAACAATCTACTGTCATATGAGAACGGGACCTACAGTTCAACGTAGATTCCGAAATATTACAAATATCCATGACACCGAAAGCCAGAGCGCTAGCAACTCGGCCCAAATTAATACATAAACTTATATTATTTTTCACTATAATTACAGTTTAAAAACAAAAGTATGACAAACTATTTAATTTAAAACAAATTTAATTTTCAAATAAGTAGTTTAATTACAAGTTATTAATATCATTATGATTAATTATATTACCACAATATCGAATTTAAATAATGTCAAACATCTATTTTTATTAATAACCATAAAATAATATGAATTCTTTAAAAAACGCTTGGCACATACAATAAATTATCATTTAGGAAGTATGTGTGTTTATGCATATAAAATATCAATATTCTCCATAAAATAAATTTTAAAAAATTGACGCGCATTAACTCAATGTAAACTATTAGAAATCCATTTAATCTGAGAACCACTCCATCTTTAGCTCGTTATCTAAATTTTCCCAAAATTCTTGACGAGCTATTAAAGCACTCCAAGTAATAAAGCAAAACTTTTAAAAAAGTAAACCCATCACGCTTCATGCAAAAACGCCCCCCAGTCATCGAGCACACACAAAACAAAGACTTTTCAATGTCGCTTTAAGAAACTCTCTTTCCCCCTTCAAAAACTTGACTCCGGCGAGTTATTGAAGAATAAACACGTCGACTGAACACATCAACCGCAAGATGAAAAATAATCTTTAGCACATCATTACCACCCAAGTTGAGCAAATGCGATAACCATCCTTTTGACAAACATTTTAAACGCAGAGTGGCAAAGAGAAGCTGCAAATGAAGCATATCCCCTTTTGAGAATGCCTAAATTGCATGGCATGTCTGGAGAATTACGATGATTATATTGGTTTCTCTGTAACTAGATTCGGGGAAATAAAATGGACCCGATAAATATTTATGTCCCCCTCCCCACATTTTAGCCTGGACCCCTACCACGTTATTTATCGATAAATGCATCATTTTATAGTTTGCAATTGCGACCTTCGCAGAGGAGAATTTTTGGTAAATTTGAATGAGTGAAACAAAATAAGGCTTCAAATTCGATTTTGGGCTGTTGGATCAATTTTTTTTTTTATTTCATCTTTTGCTTTAAAGGTATTAAATTTATGTCTTTCTATTTCTATCCTCTTGGCTATAAAATGAGATATTTCTTTTAAATGTAATTTCATTAGGGCCGTAAGATCCGAGCGTATAACGAAATTGTTGGAATGAATTGAATTATAATGAATTTAAAGTATGGTAATACTGGTCCGATAGGAAAATAAAAGTAACTTCTTGCATGGTATTGCTCCCGACAATATTGATATTATTTTACTATGTGAAAGTTGTTTATTTTAGTAACATTAAAAAGTAAGTAATAAAATACACGATATGTTTTCTATCGAATTAGAATATTTTAAAAAGTTGTCTTCTGATACCAAAATCATTTAAAAAGATTATGAAATGCAATTATTTTAATTAAATACTAAAAGTGAAAATAATCAGTGCATATTGTAGCACGATGAGTTCGAATTTAAACTGAAGATACTTGAAGAAGGGGTAAACAATACGGCTTAAAAAAGTTCCACCGATTTTCCTAACCAAATTGATATGACTTTGTCGTGGTGGATGGTTTTTCCACTAACAGTGTCACAACTGTTGAATGACGTGGAAGTCATTTTTTTCGTCAAAAAACTGAAAAAATAAGCACACTGAACAATACAGTTAGTGTGATGTGCAACTCATGAAAAATACGTTGTAATCTCGGTTCAAAATATCACTGGCAGCCAAATTCACTTTGTTTATGCCGCTTACAGCGCCATATATTAATACACTTTGAAACTTTTTTGATGTCATACCATGCCTCCCTTCTTCAAATCATAATATAATAATATTAAAATCATAATAATAATATAATAATTAAATTTTGTCAAACATCTTTTTTTTTTTAATAATAACCAGAAATTAATGCGAATTCTTTAAGAAACGCTTGCCATTTACAATAAAATAATCATTTATGAAAAATGTGTGTTTATTCATATTAAATATAACAATGCAACATAAAATAAACTGATGATATATGATGATATGGTATAAAAAAAAAAAGTATGGTAAAAAATTAATTTAAAACAAATTCAATTTAAACATATGTATTTTAAATACCAACATTATTATTATAATTATGATTAATTATAATGCTATAACATATAATTAAAATAATGTCGTACATCTCTTTATAATAATACCAATAAAATAATCATCTGTAAAGTACGGGTGTTTATGCATATTAAATATAACTATGCAACATAAAATAAATTTAAAAAAATCGATATATTTTACCGCAATGTACACTATTAGAAATCCATTTAATCTGAGCACCACTCCATCTTTAGCTCGTTATCTCAATTTTAACAATTTTCCAAAACTCTTGACGAGGTATTAACGCACTCCCAGTAATAAAGCACCCCACTTTTTGAAAAGTAAACCCATCATGCTCCAAGCAAAACGCCCCATAGTCATCGAGCACACACAAAACAAAGACTTTTCAATGTTGCTTTAAGAAACTCTTTACACTCCCCTTCTAAAACTTGACTCGGGCGAGTTATTGAAGAATAAACACCTCAATTAAACACAGCAACCGCAAGATGAAAAGTAATCTTTAACACATCATTACCACTGCGTTGAGTAAATGTGATAACCATCATTTTGACAAACATTTTAAAAGCAGAGTGGCAAAAGAGAAGCTTGCAAATGAAGCATATCCCCTTTTGAGAATACTTAAATTGCACAGCTTGTATGGAGTATTACGATGATTCTATTGGTTTCTCTGTAACTAGATTCGATGGAAATAAAAGGGACTCGATAAATATTTATGCTCCCCCCCATTTTAGCCTCAGTCCCCTCGACCTCCCCCCACCCCTACCACGTTATTTATCGATAAATGCATCATTTTATGGTTTGCAATTTCGGCCTTCACAGAAGAGGATTTTTGGTAAATTTGAATGATGAACAAAATGAGGCTTCAAATTCGATTTTGTGCTGTTGGATCAATTTAATTTGTTTTTATTTCATCTTTTGCTTTAAAGGTATTAAATTTATGTCTTTCTATTTCTATCCTCTTGGCTATAAAATGAGAGGTTTCTTGGAAATGTAATTTCATTCGAGACCGTCAGATACGAGCCGGGTGCTCTCTTTACCGTATAAAGAAATTGTTGGAAAAGGTTGAAATGAATTGAATTATAATGAATTGAAAGTATGGTAATACTGGGTCGATAGGAAAATAAAAGTAACTTCTGGCATGGAATTGCTTACGACAATATTGAGTTTGTTATACTAAGTGTAAGTTGTTTATTTTAATACTGTTAAATTGTAATAATGTTTTCATTCTATGACAATGCAGCCAACAGTATGAAAACCATTTATATTATTTATATCGGTATACATATATATGAATGCATGTTAATTAAGTTATTTTTTAATGCAGCTGGCAATACAGAGATTTATAGTTATGCCATTAGCAAGGGCTGCACCGCTGTTACTCATTTAGCACTACCCAGGAAGCACGTGTGTCTTGAATATATGCTACAGACGTGAGTAACACAACCCCTTAAAGAACTACGATCATATGAGATTGGTAACTACGATTTAAAGTGGATTCAGAAATACTACAAATATCCATGACACCGAATGACAGAGCGCTAGCCACTCGTTCATCAGTCCCAAATTAAAATATAAACTTTTATTATTTTCCATTAAAATTACAGTATAAAAAACGTAAGTTTGGCAAAAAATAATTTAAAAAAAAAATTTAATCTAAATATCAGTATTTTAATTACCATGCATTAATATCAGTATGATTAATTATATTATCATAATATATAATTTAAATAATGTCAAAGATTGGTTTTTAATAATAACTAAAAAGTAATGTGGATTCTTAAAAAAAATGTTTACCAAATACAATAAAATAATCATTTATGAAGTATGTGTGTTTATGCATATTAAATATATCTATGCAACATAAAGTAAATTTAAAAAAATCGACACGCATTAATGCATCATACACTTTTAGAAATCCATTTAATCTAAGAACCACTCCATCTTTAGGTCATTATCTCAATTTTCCCAAAACTCTTGACGAGGTATTAACGCACCAAGTAATAAAGCACCCCACTTTTTGAAAAGTAAACCCATCATGCTCCATGTAAAAACGCCCCCAGTCATCGAGCACACACAAAACAAAGACTTTTCAATGTCGCTTTAAGAAACTCTCTTGCCCCCTTCTAAAACTTGACTCGGGCGAGTTATTGAAGAATAAACACGTCGACTGAACACATCAACCGCAAGATGAAAACTAATCTTTAACACATCATTACCATCAAGTTGAGCAAATGCGATAACCATCATTTCGACAAACATTTTAAATGCAGAGTGGCAAAGAGAAGCTTGCAAATGAAGCATGTCCCCTTTTGAGAATGCCTAAATTGCAGGGTCTGTCTGGAGTATGACGATGATTCTATTGGTTTCTCTGTAACTGGATTCGGTGGAAATAAAAGGGACTCGATAAATATTTATGCTCCCCCTCCTCCCCATTTTAGCCTGGACCCCCTTGGACCCCATTCCACGTTATTTATCGATAAATGCATCATTTTATGGTTTGCAATTTCTGTCTTCATAGAAGATGATTTTGTTGAATTTGAATGAGGAAACAAAATGAGGCTTCAAATTCGATTTTGGGCTGTTGGATCAATTTAAGTTTTTTTTTTTATTTCATCTTTTACTTTAAAGGTATTAAATTTATGTCTTTCTATTTCTATACTCTTGGCTATAAAATGAGGGGTTTCTTGGAAATGTAATTTCATTCGGACCGTAAGATCGGAGCCGGGTGCTCTCTTTTTACCGTATAAAGAAATCGTTGGAATGAATTGAATTATAATGAATTGAAAGTATGGTAACACTGGCCGGATAGGAAAATAAAAGTAACTTCTTGCATGGAATTGATCAAGACAATATTGATGTTTTCATACTAAGTGTAAGTTGTTTATTTTAATAACATAGGAAAGTAAGTAATAAATGATGATATATGATGATTTAGTTTAAAAAACAAAAAGTATGTAAAAAATTAACTTAAAACGAATTCAATTTAAACATATTTATTTTAAATGTCAGCAATATTGTCCTTACGATTAATTATTATACCATAATATAGAATTAACTTGACGCCGTACATCTATTTTTAATAATAACAATAAAATAATCGTTATGAAGTATGTGCGTTTATGCATATTAAATATAATGATGCACCATAAAATAAAATTTAAAAAATGGACATCCATTAGCGCAATATACGCTATTAGAAATACATTTAATCTGAGAACCACTCCATCTTTAACTCGTTATCTCAATTTTAACCAATTTTACCAAAACTCTTGACGAGGTATTAATGCACTCCAAGTAATAAAGCACTCCACTTTTTAAAAAGTAAACCCATCACGCTCCATTCAAAACGCCCCCCCAGTCATCGAGCACACAAAACAAAGACTTTTCAATGTCACTTTAAGAAACTCTCTTTCCCTCCCTTCTAAAACTTGACTCGGGCGAGTTATTGAAGAATAAACACGTCCAATAAACCACATCAACCGCAAGATGAAAACTAATCTTTAACACATCATTACCCCCCAAAGTTAAGCAAATGCGATAACCATCATTTTGACAAACATTTTAAACGAAGAGTGGCAAAGAGAAGCTTGCAAATGAAGCATGTCCCCTTTTTGAAAATGCCTAAATTGCATGGCCTGTCTGGCGTATTACGGTGATTCTATTGGTTTCTCTGTAACTAGATTCGGTGGAAATAAAGGGACTCGATAAATATTTATGCTAACCCACCCCCATTTTAGCCACAATCCCCTTGGACCCCCTCCCTCCTTCCAAGTTATTTATCGATAAATGCATCATTTTATGATTTGCAATTTGGGCCTTCACAGAAGAGGATTTTTGGTAAATTTGAATGAGGAAACAAAATGAGGCTTCAAATTCGATTTTGGGCTGTTGGATAAATTTAATTTTTTTTATTTATTGCTTTAAAGGTATTAAATTTATGTCTTTCTGTTTCCATCCTCTTGGCTATAAATTGAGAGGTTTCTTGGAAATGTAATTTCATTCGGGGCCATAAGATCTGAGCCGGGTGCTCTCTTTACAGTATAAAGAAATTGTTGGAAAAGGTTGGAATGAATTGAATTATAATGAATTGAAAGTATGGTAATACTGGCTAGATAGAAAAATAAAAGTAACTTCTTGCATGGAATTGCTCACAACAATATTGATGTTCTTTTACAATATTGTTTATTTTTGTGTAAGTTTTTTTATTTTAATAGCATTAAAAAAGTAAGTAATAAAATTGTTATGTTTTTTATCGAATTAGAATATATCAAAACTTACTTATTTACTAAAATTAACTTTAACTAACTTTCTTAACTAAGAATAGTCATCTTCTGTTTCCAAAATCAGATGATAGAATTGGGAAATGCATCGATTTCAATTAAATACTCAAAGTAAAAACAGTAAATGTATATTGTATGAAAGTATATTAATTACAATCTTTTCTCAGATCTCATTTTAAAGAAACGAATTTAGTCCAGAATATAGTCATTTGGTGAATCCCATTATTTATTTAATTGGTAATAAAGAAATGGGAGTGGATAATTCATTTTTTCAATACTCTTATTACATTTTTTCAATATTCTTATTACATTTTTAAAATGCCGTTATTTATTTTACTAACATTAAAATGTAGTAATAAAGTTCCATGAAATGTTTTTTATCAAATTAGAATATCACAAAAAGCAATCTTCTCATTCCAAAATCATTTGATAGGCTTGTGAAATGTAATTATTTTATTTAAATACTCAACCTAAAAAAAAGCTATGCTTATTGCATGGAAATATATTAGTTACAATTTTTTCTAAATTCTATACCATTTCTCATTTTATAGAAATGAATTTAGTCCAGAATTATAGGCATTTGGTGAATCAAATTATTTACTGAATTGGTAATAAAGAAATGAGAAAAAAGATAATTTATTTATTCAATGCACTTGTTACATTTTTCATTGCCTTTATTTATTTTAATAACTTTAAAACAAATAAAGGCATTGAAGTGATCAATATAAGTAGTAAACTTTATGAAATGTTTTTTATTATATTAGAAGTTTTTCAAAAAGTTATCTTCTGATTCCAAAATCATCTGTTAGGATTGTGAAAAGAATGATTTTAATTAAATACTCAACATAAAAAAAAAAATAAATTCATATTGTATGGAAATATATAGCCAAAATATTTTCTCAGATCTGTACCATTCCTCATTTTATAGAAATGAATATAGTGCCGAATTTTAGGCAATCACATTATTTACTGAATAGGTAATAAAGAAATGAGAATAGATATTTTATTTATACAATGTCATAACATATTTTTCAATGTCTTTAAATTTATTAACATTAAAAGTTAGTAATAAAATTCATGAAAAGTTTATTTATCATATAGAATGTTTCAAAAAGCTATCTTCTGATTCCAAAATCATTTTGTAGCATTGTGTAGTGAATAGGTTTAATTAAATACGCAATCTAAAAATCAATTCGTATTGCATGGAAATATATTAGTTACAATTCTTTCTAAAATTTGTATCATTTCTCATTTTATTGAAATTAATTTAGTCCAGAGTAGTAGTTAGTTAGTGAATCAGATTATTTACTGAATTCATTATAAAGAAACGGGAATTATAATTTATTTCTACAATGTCCTTATTACATTTTGTTTAATAAATTTAACGAAGAAAACTGTTAAAATAACTTTCACCAAATTTTGCATGTACAAATTCTTTTTTAACGTAGTAAAGAAAATCTAAAAATATAATAATTAATGACTGGACAAATGTACAATTTTTGATTGCATTTGTTATATATTTACACATTTAAATAATAGAATAAATACATTATACACTTGGATAATCAATTTCAAAACTAGTTAGCAAATAATAAAGTAAAAAAAAATTCCTATGTATGAATTTCTAACGTAAAATTTTTTAATAATTCTATACGAAAAACATACTAAATTATATTTGAAAATCACATTATAAAAACAGATTATATATAACTGCAAACAATTTCAATTTAAAAATATACATTATTAAAAGGTATTTTTCATATTCTAGATACCAAATTACTTTTATTTTTCATACAATCAAAATTTTTCTACATTAAAATAAATATTTGCTATCAGAATTTTAATGAAAATCCTAGATTACAATTCTCTTAAAATTAGTGCTTTTGTAAGGAAGAAAAACTCTTTTCCTACATGTGATTATGTATATATCTAAAGAAAAGAAATTTTGGAAATGAATAAATGAAACTCATTAATCAAGATGTCACAAAGCAAACTTTTTTTGTATGATATTTACTGAAAAAGAACATCTTATTCTTTCCCATTTAAAAATTCTTATCATTTTTATTTTAAAATATGATATCTTGCAACATTTAAAAACATAATATTTAAAATAAAAATATCGTGCATCTAAATAAAATTTACATTTTAAAACATAACAAATGTATTTAAGTTTTAATTTAGAACTGATATAATTAAATACTTTTATTAAAACATTTAGTGTTTTCAGATTAAAATGTTTCAAAAATACTTTTTTGTTTATGCATAAACAAAAAAAAGCTGAATAATTAATAACTCATTATTTTATTTATAGTAATTCAACTTGTATTGTGCTTAATGATAATTGTAAATTATTTTTTTTTTTCCATGCGTATTGGCAGTACCATATACCATTGTGTTTTTTCCTGTGCTGTATCCATATCAAATACCATATACCAAAATTTATTTATATGCTGTAGGAACATTATAGACCATATTTTTCCCATATACTGTAGCCATACTAAATGCAAAATACTATTATTTTTTTCCATATGCTGTAGCCACAACATAGACCATCTTTTTGCCATATACCGTAGCCATGCCAATTACAATATACAATCCCTTTTTTCCATATCATTGCCGGACCAAATACCATATGCATCATTTTAAAATCTGTAGCCGTATCATATAACATATACCATCATATTTTGATACAACATAATTTCAAAATACCATATATACATTACAAATTGATGATAAATATACACAATACATTAATGGGATAAATTTTAAGTTAAAAAATTTGAACAATATATCATATAAATAGAAATCGACATTCTCCTCAAAAACAAAATGCTACTTCATATATCCTATAAAATACAATTATCTATTGTTCTGCCACGAAAACATTTTATACGAATTTTTCTCATTTTTAATTATGTTGGTAATTATCACAGCTTTCTTAAATTTAGATAAAGATAAAACTTTTAAAGTTTAAATTTTTCGAATCCTTGCAATCTTTTTTTTTATCCTTAACAGATAATAAATTATAAATAAGTCAATAATGAGAGTGAATTCTAAAAACTATTAATATAAATTTTTTTGATTTTAATAATTTATAATTTATTTCAACTTTTTGTTCATAAAACCTCTAGGCATAATCGCTCACTATTTTATTAAATAAGAATGAGAAAATAGCTCCATTTAGATATTCTACAGAAAAATATATGGACAAAATATATTCCATAAACATTCTGCAGAAATATTTTATGCCCAAATTAGGCAATAAAATAAATTTACCAATGAATATAAGTAAAAAAGAAATATATATTGAAATAATAAAGAATAAATCTTTTTTATATAAAACAATTTATTTTATATAAAGAAAGATGCAAAGATAAACATTACAGTTTCCCACCCAAACAAGTGAAATTCAGACATTAAAGACCAATGAAAAAATATTCTTCAGAAATTAAAATAAGATATTTTTGTAACTGAATATTTCGTAAATTAAATTTATTTAAACATTTTTTGTTCAAAATATCTCTAGGCATAATCTATTACTCTTTTATTAAATAACAATGAGAAAATGGCTGAATTTAGACATTCTACAGGATACAATTTTTTTCATCCCAAATTTAGGCATAAAATAAATTTATCAATGACTATAAGTAAAAACAAATACATATTCAAGTAATAAAGAATAAATCCACTTTTTTATGTAAAAACACTTTATTTTACATAAAGAAAGATGCAAAAAGATAAACATTACAGTTTCCGATTCAAACAAGTGAAATTCAGACGTAAAAGACCAATGGAAAAAAATATTCCCATAAATTTAAATAAGGTAAAAATAAGTTATTCCATCCCATTTCGTTAAGGTAGTTCTTCCACTTATTATTCAATAAGCATAACGATCAAAATAATTGATTCTTCTGGTAAGATAATTTGGCCCCTCTCCCAGCTAAAACCCCTTTGAAGAAAGGAAGGAAGGAAGTGGAGGGAAAAATAAAGGAAGAAACCTTTATTTTCCTTCATTCATTCCAAATGATTGGTTTCGCATAATAATCACCAACAAAAACATAAGGAAAACACTAAAAAACACGAAGAAAAGGAAAACATGTGTAGGGAATATTCCATTTGTGGAGGGAATTAAGGAAACTTTCAGTCGACAAGAGGGAAAAGCTATTTGTGCCTGCTGCTTTTTGTGGAAAGTTTCTTTCCACGATTTTATTCCTCATACAATGGACAGATCGCATAATTGCTCGGAAGAATCGAGGACTGGGTTTAGCAGTCATTTATCGATTCTGCATTTCGATAACTACCGAGGAAAAGGCAACTGAAACTCGAGTTCTTTTTAGTCTTTTAACTTTGCACTAATTTTTGTTTTATTGCCCTGAATTGAATGCATTTTCCCTGTAATTTATAGTTTAGTTTTTTGTTGGCAAAGTATTATTTTAAACCTAGTTTGAAAGAATTTATCGATAAAATAATGCAATCGTGAAATAATGTTCCATAAAACTTTAATTTGAAATGAACTGAAGAAATCTGTTTTAAAACTGACCATTGAAAATGCATAAAAACTATTAATTATAAAAGAAAATATATTTATTTTAGCTTAATTTTAATTTTTTTATACTTATCAAAAATAAGTTCCAAATCGTATTATTAGATGGCGTTGTAAGTGGCATAAAGAAAGTGAATTTGGCTACTAGAGATATTTTGAATAGAAATGACAACGTATTTATAATGAGTTGCCCTTTAAACCAAATGAAGTGTTCAATGTGCTTGATTGTTTCGGTTTTTTGACGGAAAAATGGCTTCCAAATCATTCAACAGTTGTGATACTATTTGTGGAATGCCCATCCACCACGGTAAGGTCGTAACAAATTAGATAAAAAATCGGTGAAACTTTAGTTGATGCCATACCATTTTTCCCTTCTCCAAGAATCTTCAATTCAAATTTGAACTCATCGTGAAGAGTGGTTCGTTATTTTCAGTATTTTGAAAGTGAGATGTTAATTATAATCATCCTGCATATATTAATTTAGAGAGCTAAAAAAATTAGAAACAAATCTGTAAAACATAATAAAACTTAAATAAAACTAAATAAAAATGAAAAAAATGAAGAATTTAAAATTATGACATACATAAAAAAAAAAATCCTTTAATCTCTTTTTTTTTTGTCTTATTATATTTAAAAGTAGTTTTCATTTAAATGAAAAAGAATATATCAAAACATTTTCAAATATAGGCTAACTGTCAAAAGTAAGAAATTGATATAAAAATAATTTAAATATTCAGAGCTAAATTTTTTAGTTTTAAGAGATATAAGCAAAATCAAAATATTGTTTATATTAGATTCAGGGTATATATTTTTCATTAAATCAAATAAATTTAGAACAGATCATTTATCGATTAATAAATTATAATTTTAAGACGCGAATAATTTTAATTTAATTTGCAAAACTATGTGTATCTTGCACAGAGTTCCTGAAATGAGAAATGTGTTTATCAGAAATTTCAAATTGTAAAAAATTTTACCATGCGACATGTTCTTTAAATACATATTTCGATATAAACATCGTATACACTATAAATATATATTGAACTATATATCAACAAACAATAAAAATATTAACTTTATATCTATTTTACAAATCGCATATTATAAGGAAAGCAAATCAGTTTTCTATTAATTTAAATGAATATTCTGTAACTAGAAATGAAATGAATAATTCATTATCAATTGCTAGAAGGAACATAATTTGCATTTTGAACCACAAATGAATTTCAAATTTACAGAACTTCAGTAAATGTATTTTGAAATATTAGTTGAATTATTTATTCGACTGCATCTTAAATCATACATTTCATAACTAAACAATTGTTTTGATTAAAAGATCTTTAATGAAATGTGATATTTTCAAAATAAATATGGCCACGAATTAACGATTCGATAGTTTTTAACAAAGTTTATTTGATTAGGAATAGTTTTGTGAAGACAATATCAATACTTTCAAGATATTTATTCGTTTCTTAATGCGAACGTAAATTTAAATATGGTATGGTGGTTGTTTGTATTTAATTAACTATTTAGTTGATTATTACATAGTACATTAACAGATAATACATAATTAAAATAAGAAAGGATAACAATAGCTATCTTCTATTTAACAGCATAGAGTTTGAAACAACATCTATTTCAAAGTTCAATTATCTTACATGTATGATATTGATTGATTATAAAGAATTTTTAGGTTTCAATGATGATTTTGAAGTTTAATAAATAAAGAAAGGAACGTATAAAAAGCATTTGTTAGACTGAAAATTTTTGCAATCAGTTAAGAATTGAATTGAAAATAATAAATGGGACAAATTATTTTTGAGTTAGTAAAAAATAAACGTTTAAAAATTAAAATTAATAAAAAAAAAAAAAAAAAAAAAAACCCTTTACAATTCAGATTTTGAGAAAAAGAAAGAAAAAATATATAAATTAAATTAAAGAAGAAATTATTATATTTTTAGCTATCTTGCAAACATAAAATAATCATGATTGTTGTCAGAAATTTCAATAACAAAACTTGGAACAATAACAAAAACAAAAGCAATGTTTGTTGTAAGTTATTGTTATAGATAATCTAAAAAAGTTGAAAGTTGACATTATTTAAAACGATCAATGTCTGTATGGTAATGATCGGCATGGTACCCTACTGAGACATATGAAACACATATTAACACAGTATTCTTAAAAAGAATTTATAAATAAGAAAAATATATAAAAGTATATTATTATATTTATACTTAAATACATAAATAATTTCATTAAAATATTATTAATAAAGATTTAATTACTTATATTCTGGTTTTTACTAAACATATATTCATTATGTTCTACTTCTTTTTTTTAATTCATTGGCATTTAACACAACCATAAATTGGAGAAATATCAGATATTGTATTGGTAGTTTCCAATTAATTTTCCCTTCAAAAATTGATGGTGATAATTGATAATGAATGTAAAGTTATTTTTAAGTGCAATCGAGTACAAATTTTTCAAACTATCTAAATCGTTTATGGAGAACCAATATCTGTATTCTGGTGTATCCTACACTGAAGGAACATTGACAGGGATTTTAGTAATGTTACCCCAATGGATAATTCAAACTCACATAGAAAATATTCAACTCTAATACATGCATACTGAAATGGTGCTTTCAATATAAAGTGATTAACAAGTTAAAAGGGTTCTTGAACTCAACTCAAAAAAGATCATACATTGAATATTTCCATGCATTATTAAGAGTTTTATACAAATATAATTATTTTTCGATTGCTCTTGCTTATAAAAGAAAAATGAAGCTTATAAAAATGATATAACTGGGATATAAAAACTTCGTTAGATTTAATGTTTGCCAAACTTATAGAATCATGGTATATTGTTATGGTATTTAGTAGACATTTAATGTGGAAGATAAATTAATAACACTCGAATAACTGCGAGAATCAAACGTCGTCAACAAAAAGGTTCATTATTCACTGAGAACAAAATGTTCCATATGTTTGTCTTGCGCCATTTTTTTTTTTTTTCTTTTGTCCTCCGGAAACTTGTTTAGATCTCCAAGATATCAAGACGCGCTTTACAAACTTGATGGGAATTTATCTCGCCTTTCAAAATTCAAACAATTCCCCAAGCCTCTTTACGACTTAAAAGAAGTTGGCAAGAATTCAAGAAAATTGTCTTTCATGTCTTGGAGACCTCTGTCTACACGATGAATGGTCGTACCAATGGTCGCAGGAGAAGAATTGCTTTCGTTGTACTCACTAGTTGAATTGATCCGTGTAATGCAAACAATGACGCCTAACTGATGCTAGCCTTATGATTTTTTTTTTTGTCCATTCCTTTTTATTTTTACTTTTTTTATTTTTGTAGTTCCCCTTTTCTTTCTTCTTTATGGATTTCAATGGACTTGTAAAGCAGGAGGGTGCAAAAATGTTCTTTTCTTTTCTTTCATTTTATGTATTAATGTGTTTTTTAGAGAAAAAGGAGGAAAATTGTTCGAAGGGTTGCAGCAAAAACTCAATTCATCACGTTATAGAGATAAGGGGGGGGGAGGGCAGGAGGAAGTATTAGAATATGAATAAGGATGGGCATGATTGATCATTGTTACAATGCATTGTAGAAAATGATAATTTATTTTTAGAGGAAGAGGACTGTGTGATGGAATTTGTTTTACATTGCAGTTTCTTTTTCTTAATGGAGTGGTGTGAATGAAATTAAAGCATCTAATGATCACTGATGCATGTTATTAGTTCTGATTGATATATTAATCAAAATTGAATCATTAAATTTATTTTATTTATTTTAACATTTTTTTGCTGCATATTTGTAATTAAATTCAACTTTTAAGATTTAAAGCTTTAAAAATACCTCTTGAAATAATTGTTTAAGGATTGAGGCAGTTCAACTGAAAATTCAAAGATATATTAATTAAAAATAAATCATAAATTTATTTTTTTCTTTTAACTTTTTTGCTGTATATTTGTAACTAAATAAAATTAAGAATTAAAACTTTGAAAACACCTCTCGAATAAATTGTTTAAGGGTTAAGGAAGTTACACTGAAAATAAAAAAAGATATGTTAATTAAAAATAAATCATAAATTTATTTTATTTCTAGTACTTTTTGATGTATATTTCTTAACTAAATAAAATTTTTAAGAGTTAAATCTTTTAAAAAAAATGAACACTACACGAAATAATTTTTAAGGCTTGAGGGAATTAAATTCAAAATACAAAGTTATTAACTTTGTTTATATATAATAAAGATTATTATGATTCATAGTACATAAGCGGAAGTCACTTTAAATTACATTTATAAATCTCATACTTTACAAACCTGTTATTCAAAAGAAATTAAAAAAAAAAAAATTATGAATTTTATATAAAAATTATTGGTGCAAAGTGTGATATGATATAATTTTTTTCATAATTTAAAATAATTATACAATTAATTATTTTTTGGTAAATTATAAAAAAAAAACTCGTCATATTTTAATCTTTAATATGAAATATTAAAGTGACATACTCAAAGGAATTGACAGAATCAAATTGACAATTTACTACATTCATCTCTAAGATATTGTGGGACAACCAGGAAGAAATGGATATGTCTCGCCATGCTTCCTGTTTTTCACTGCCTCCCTGTTTCTTTATGAGAACATTATTGATTGATAGACTTAAGTTGATGAATTAACTGTCATTTGTTTCTATCTTGTTCTTTGTATTTTTGTGATATTTGTTGTCCTGTAAACTTGCCATTTGAAATAAAAAAAAAATCTAAGAATTTAGTTTAATTAAAAACTATTCTCTTATTAAACGAAATTAGAGTTAATTTATTAGAATTTAAATTATTTATTTTATGTTTTTAAATGAAACCAAACAATGTTTTTTTTTTATGAAATGAATATCTCAATACTTTAATTATATTTTATTTTTTTTTGAAATAGAAATATCGTAAAACAAACATGATCAAATTATTTGAAATGAACGTTCCCATCTGATCACTCCATTTGAACAACCACGAGAGTGAAATTAGTTGTGGACTTAAAACCGGTGACCATTTATTGCAATCATCTGATAAGACACCGCACGTTTTGACATCAATTGCAAAGCCCAAAATTAACGATTCTGTTCTTCCAAATAGCACGACTCACTTCATTTGTCTTCGTTTGAGAAAAGTCTGCTTCGAATCGGTGGCAACATTTGAAAATGAATGCCAGAGCTCGAGAAAGTATAAATGGCATTGAGTAAATCACGCTTTCCAGGTCTTGGCAGGACATATTGCGGTCACCAACTGCGCTGGGAATGTCTTAAGCATACAGATGCCTTACTTTTAAACGGAATTTTCTTTCTCTGGCCTTTTCAGGGTGATTTGAATGTAAAAAAGAAAGAACATATTTATCACGTGCTAAGTATTTCTCTGTGTAAGTGTATGCTAATGGCCAGCAGTATTGATGGAGCCCACAGCTTGATTCACGAGAAAGCTTTTAAGGGAATTGTCTCAGAGCTTTTGCAGAAAGTAGCACAGTTTTGGGCTTGAGGTCGTAAAATGCAGGAGGTTTATATATATGTTTGGGAATTTTGAAATGGATTTCTGAAATATGCAAATGCTGTCGGACGGATTGTTGAGAAACTAAATTTTGTTGAAGTTATGCTCAAATAATCATGTTTTGTGAATATACGACTCGCTATATAAAAAGTTTTTTGAATAATTATTTAACTATTTCTAAATAATTATTTCATTTCATACCAGTTTATTGTTATAGTAAAAAATTTTAAAAGAATGATTTAATTCCTTTTAAATTCATTTTATGTAACATTCTACTATAAAGGCATATTTTGTTTTTTCTACCGAAGGAATTCTAGTAAAAATAATTACAATACTTATGAAATTTTAAATTTACACTTTAATAACATTTATTTAAATTACTTTTCAAATTTTATAATTGTAACCCTTGGTCAATGTAATTAAAAGTAAAGTCTTGCATAAAAAAAACATCGTAAATACATTAGACAAATAAGGTTTTTCATATGTTTGATAGTATACGCTGCATTTATTTATAAATTAAATTAAAATTAATAAAAATAAACAAGGAATTACGATTTCATATCCATATAAGGAAGGATTTGGTTGAAGCACCAAAGTGGCAGAAGGAATGAGCTGTTACAATTTCTATAAAAATAAAATAAGAATAGATTTAATAATTTCTATCAAAATAAAATAAGAATGATTTAAAAAAAAAAAATATTTTTCGAAATTATTTTCACGTAAATATATAATTTGTTAATATGTTTGATAGTATGTGTTGCATTTATACACAAAAAAAAAAAAAAAGACATTATTTAAAGTCCGCGATGAATTAAGATTTCATTTCCAGATAAGGAAAGATGTGGTAGAGGCCCCAAAGTGGCAGCATGAATGAGATATTACAATTTCTATAAGAATAAAATATATTGAAAAACATTTTTCAAAGTTATTTTAATTTAAAAATATATCTTAATGTCAATCATGATAATGTGATATTAAAAAAAAATTAGTGAAAAAAAAAGTGTCTTACAATGGTTTAAAATGTACGTTAAACGTACATTTATTTATATGATCAGTATTAATAAAAAAAAAATAACTATTTCTCCAGTGTGTTTAATACCTCTTAAATGTGATATTTATTAAATATTAATTTTGGTTTATTTGCCTTAATTTTTAAACTATAAATAAGTATATATTCTAGAGCTGCACAAAAAAAATTATTTTTTGTTACATACATATTGGAGGAGAACTTACATTTACTTCTTTAAAATATCAAAAGAATTCTGAAGTGAAATATTGAAATTTAAAAAAATGACAATTTTAGTTCATAACTGACAATGGTGAATGTTTATGTGCCTTCTAATATAATATCTTTCACGATGGATATTTATCTGTTTTTCTAATGTATGGATATTTATATGTTTCATGATATAACGATGGATATTTATATGTTTTTCTAATGTATATATATATTTAAATGTTTCTCTAATATTTGGATATGTATGTGTTTTTTAATGTATAAATATTAATATGTTTTTTTTTTTTCATGTCATGATGTATATTTTTCTAATATTTATAACTAATGTTTTTCCACTAAAAGTTAAAAAATATCCAAAAATATTATTTCAATTTAATTAACTCATGAATTTGTACCAATTAATGAAAATTTAGTTACTATGTTATTGCTATCAACCAGAAAATTATTGTAATTTGTAAGAAAAACCAGAAGAAGAATTTTTGGAATCAAATTATTTTTTGATATATCATCCGTTGTAAATCTTTAAAAACAATGTGTCTAGGAATGTTGAGGTTTAGTCTATCATTTGCCGATTGCATTTATTAAAAAATAAATATAAGTTTCCTCTTTTAAATTAGATTATATTTAATAGATGTGCCAAGGGCATATTATAAAAAAAAAAAACATATTATAAAAAAGCAAAAGAATTCAATATTCTACCATGCAAATTATTAATTATTTCATTATATTCAGTTCAATAATTATTGAAGTTTATTTAGAACTTTGTTTAATTAAGTTAACTTAGTTGTTCAGTTTGAATGATATACAAAAAAATAATATCTAAATTAGCAATATCAACAAAATCAGGTTTCCAAAAAAATGAAGTAAATCTTTCTTAATCCATTTGCCTTTTTTAATATATTTTTCTAGTTTGTTGAAAATAGTATGAATAAAAGTGGTTTATAAAAATTGAAAATTGGTATATAAATTGAAAGTGGTATATAAATTGAAAGTGGTATATAAATTGAAAGTGGTATATAAATTGAAAGTGGTATATAAATATCTTCATCATAAGAGTGATAGAAATAGTCAGGTATTATATGTAAAAGAATACATCACTTAAGTATTGTTTTTCATTGCAATATTTTCGTTAAAAATTCGTCATTAAAAATTCTAATATAAGATAAACATTATATACAAAAAATATAAATATATTATGTTTTAGTTTTCTATCTCAACTACATAAATCCATTTAAATTCAATTTTATTCATTTATTTAACTAAAGTAGTTATCTAAACTTATTACGAATTTATTTTAATCAAATCAAGTTAAGAGCTTGGCTTTAAAAAAGGTAATGAGTCAATAGTTTCAATTTAAAGAAACAAATCAAAGATGATCTCATTTAGTGTCACTTGAAATATGAATTCACTCCAGATGAGCATATGGCCTTCGTAATACTTCCAGGAAAGGTCCAGACCTCGCTATTTAAAGAAAGCAATATCCCTGACAATTTTTCCATTTGGACCTTACTAATGCCTTTTTCCGCTTCCATTCTTATTACTGTCATTCTGTGGACACTAGAGTTATACGCAATGACATTTTGTTATCATTCCTTGCGGGACAGCGATGGTGGATGGAAGAAAAGTCGGTCTGTTTTGTTGCTTTTTCTTTTTTTCTGTTTCTTTCTTTATCCCTCCCTTTCTTTCTTTCTTTTTTTTTCCATCTCTTCCGATACTGCGAAAATTAATTCCTAGGACACCCATCAGAACCAGCCGTCACCGTTACTCAAAAAAGAAGATCAGATCTTCTACGGTATTGGCTTCAATGCATCACGTGATGAGTTCACGACTTCTTTTGATTGGCTGACCTTTCTCGTGCTTTTGGTGTACGCAGACACAAAATCAGATTAGAACTTGATCACTGGGTTTTTTTTAAATCCATCAAGTTAATACAGATTTAAAAAAAATACAGCTTGTAAAGGAAAAGAGATTACGTTTTTTTATAAATCAATGAATGATAGAAAATACATTAACTTAGCTTTTACTTAGAATTAAATCACAAATCTTTCAAGAAATTTATTTCAAAGAGTTGAGGTTTTTGGGAAGTTATTTATTTGTTCTTTTGGAATAAATTAAATTGCAATTAAAATGCATTTTTATGTTGTTTCATAATACAATTTTAAATAATTTTTGTGAAGAGTTGAAATATTTGAGAATTTTGATAAAAATATATATATGATGTTAGCATTTAATCTAAAAGATTAGAGTTTTTATATATATATTGACAAAATGCTTGTTTATTAGAGAAAATCTGTGCTTTGTTTATTTTCTCCAAGATAAACTCACAAGGTCAGTCCTCTAAACAATTTTGAAGAAAATATGTTATTTTTCCTCCCAAATAAAGATTAATCTTTCACAAATCTATTTTACCGTGATTGACATCATAAATAGACTTGATATAATCGTTTTTCTGTGAGTATATTTTAGTAAGTCATCAATCAATTCATCTGAATTATATTGAAACAGTCTTAATAGATATTTTTTTTTTTAAAAGTAATTATTTTTTTTTACCATGAAACAATTGATGTAGAATAACACCTCAATTTGACGAAAACAAATAGGAGAATTTTTGCAGTGTTTGGCAGTTGACATTTCTATGATGTAAAACAACACTTAAGTTTATAAATGTCATAACATATGTGGGAGAAAATAAGACACTGATGAGATAATAAGGACATTAAAATGTTAACAACCCACCTACTGTTTTGGTATTAAAAAAACCTCAAAAAATTTCAACTAAGCAATCTGATGATTATTATACAAAAAGTGAATGCCACAATATTCATTTATTAGCATTTTTGCTTTAGGACTTGCTTTACTTTCTTGTTTCAGGACTGACTTGCTCTTTTTTCACCAATGAGCCATGAATAAATCTTACATATTAAAAATAACTTAGTATAAAATTATTAATTCATTTAGTATAACATGATAACATTTTAGTATAACTTGATTTATTAATTTTTTTAGTACAGCATGATAATATTTTAATGTAAGATGATTTGTTACAGCCTCAATTTGATGAAAACAAATAAGAGAATTTTGAAGCCTTGGTTGTTAATATTTCTGTGATGTAGAGTACCACTTTAGTTTTTAAATACCATATCACGTATAAGAGGAAGTAAGGACACTCATGAGATGGTAAGAACTTTCAAATGTTATCATCTCAACTACCGTTTTGGAAAAAAACTCAGAACCTTTAAATCTGATGATTATTTTCCAAAAGAGTAACTGTCAAAATATCCATTTATTTCTTTAAAAATGTTTACTCTTTTTTAAAGTTAGTGACTTCAACCTATACCAGCAATGGATTACAATTCACATTTACATCACATTTCTTGCCTTAGGCATTACCACTGAGCCATTAGTAAATCTTTCTATATTAAAATAATTTAGTGTGTAAAGCTTTGTAAATTTGTTTAGTATAACAAGATAACATTTTAGCATAACACAATTTGTTAATTTGTTTACCATAGCATGATAACATTTTAGTGTAAGATGATTTGTTAACTTGTTCAGCATAGCATGGTAACATTTTAGTGTAAGATGATCTGTTAATCAATATTTACACTGGAATTAGAACAAATATACAATTAGATTACAGATAGATTACAATTAGATTACATACAATGGAATTACCCTTGATAAACTAACGCTACAGATACTTACTATAAAGGGGGAAAAAAGTAAATCAAATTCTTAAAATTCACACAGCGTATTTCATTGACTCGATACACATCAAATTGAATTGATAATCAAAGTCCTCCTCAATGCTCTTCTCAGTAATAAAGAAACAAACGACGCCAAGATATCCTGAGGAAGATAGAGAGAAAATCTACCTCATGAAGCATTCTGGATTCGTACCATCAACAAACTAAAGCTCCTCCGAGCTATGAGTTGAAAAAAAAAAGATAATGGAAAAGATCGGCAGAATTAGATAAACTGGAAAAAAGCGAAAAACCGGAAAACAGCAGGAAAAAGGGCCAACAACTTAAGAGAGCCTGATTAGGGGTACAGGTATTTCTAAAGGAAATCTTGAAGGTTTGCGTCAGCTGAATGCTGTGGGTGTAATTCAATATATCTGTAAGGTATTTTGGGCTTTTACTTTACAGTTGACTTAAGAAGAGTTGAGTTGAGTTGAGTTGAAAACTTGCTGTGGTAGTTCATTCTATATACTGTTGAAGAAATCAAAGGTTCCACACTGCTGGTGATATGAGCTGAAGTAGGCGTGAGTAAATTACATAATCTCGACTGTTCAATTGCCCGGCAGGAGATTTCTGTATTTTCCTATATACGGTATAAAAGTTGTGCGATTATTTTAAATAATTGAAGGCAAAAATTTAAATCGTAGATTAATATTTAATTCCAGCTATTGAAAAGTAAATTTTCAGAATTTGCATACATTTAATGTGTCTTAAGGGGTTATTACTACTTCAGAAAATGTTTTTCTTTACATACTGTAATTATGCCTAGTACAATATATGATTATATTTCATTTCGAAATAATTTTTGACTACATGCAAACTTATAAATACCTGTCCTTACGCGCATAAACCTTTTTTTTACAGATCCAACAACATTAATTAAAAATTAAGACAAGTGAAACCAACAATCGATATGAAAAAGTCTTGAAAATGAAAAGTTATGATAAAAAATTGAAACATTTAATTTGATATTCCCGGCTTGAAACTCATTGTTACTCTTTTAGGTTGATATGCTTTCGACGATGCAAGTGTGGTGATATCTAATCTGCTGTAAGTATCATATCACTATACCAGTGATGAGACAGTAAGAAATAATTCCAAATTTTTTTTTTATTACTAAATATTGCATACAATGAGTAAATAAATTATGCTAATACTTTTTTAATTACAGAATTGAATTTGGTAAAGGCAATTTGGTTGTATGCCTAATTGTCGTTAATTTGGTTTCCTGGCTAGGTAAGATTTTTCTCATATTTTTAAATGTCTATTAATATTGTTATAAATAAAGTATTATTTCCTTTAATAGGCATCAATATATTGTGATGATATCAACTTATAAGTAAAATATTTTTAAACAATTAGTGCATTTTCATGATTTATGTGCTATAGTGCGCTAATCGCTTATAATGCTAACGTATCAGCTCAAATGCAATTTGTACAGCTAATTTATTTTATATTATTCTAAACCATTTTGAATTATAAATTAATATTTATGCTAATTATTTCTTAAACTTTTCATGTTTTTAATATATGCTAAATTGATATTACTTATTCAGAAAATATTTTACACCAGCAATATATTTAAGCCTACAAAATATAAGTAACACCCGATTTAAATTAATGAATCCAAAGGAAATAAATTATGACAACCTAAGGATAGCTTTATCAAGGAATAATATCATCTTAATACCATTAATATCTTAAAATATTACAAATCATGTCATTTCAATTCGTTGGGTAACTATATCCTAGTCAAAGATACATCTAGCTATACACATATGACGTATTTAAATGAATTATACATCATCAATCTGTTTACTTAAAATTTTTTAAAAAAATTATTCTCTTAGTAATTTACCGTAAAATAAAATATATAAAACCTACTAATAACTATTTTTTTGGATAAAATAAATACATATATTATAGTTTAAAAAGTATTATAAATATTTGTTTCCCACATAATGTGATACGTTGCAGGATATTGTAATACAAACCGGCACTTGAATATCTTTAACTATTTTGACAAAAACTGCATTTAAATATTTAGAAATCACATTTTACGTTACATTCCTTCTAAAGTCATTCTACAAAAATAATTTTTGCTCCCTTAAACTACAAAATTAATATTGCAATATTATAAATATGTTTCCACATAATGTGATATGTTATATGATATTGCAATGAAAACGGACACACAATGACTGAGGCACTATATGCATGACCAGAACAGTTTGAAGTAGATTTTTTCTACTCAACAATGTTGACAAAAAACTGCATTTAAATATTTAGAAATCAAAATATTTTATGTTATATTCCTTCTAAAAGCCAATCCACATTTTTTTTTTGCTCCATGATGCGACAAAAATTGCTATATTATTGCTGTATTATAAATATGTTTCCTAAATAATGTCCTACGTTGCATGGTATTGCAATACAAACTGACACTTAAATTTGAATACTTTTAACTATATTGACACTGCATTTAAATATTTAGAAATCGCAATATTTTACGTTACATTCCTTCTAAAAAGCCAATCTACAAAAAAAAATAGTTTTGCACCTTGAAGCGACAAAAAAATAATATTGCTGTGTTATAAATACGTTTCCTACATAATGTAATACGTTGCATCACATTGCAATACAAATCGACACTTGAATATTTTTAACTATATTGAAAAAAACTGCATTTAAATATTTAGAAATCGCATTTTATACCTATATTCCTTATAAAAGCCAAAAAATTAATCCCCGAAGCGACAAAAATAATATTGTAATATTATAGTAAAATAATATAGTATTATAAATATATGTTTCCCACATAATGTGATACATCGCTTGATATTGCAATACAAACCGACGCTTGAATATTTTTAACTATATTGACAAAAACTGCATTTGAATATTCAGAAATCACAATATTTTACGTTACATTCCTTCTAAAAGCCAATCTACAAAAGAAAAAAAAAAAGTTGTGCCCCTGAAGCGACAAAAATAATATTGCTGTATTAGAGAAAAAAAACGAGCTTTTTACCAAGAAACATTCATTCAACAACATCTACTAGTAGAGTAAAAGAGAAAAAAAGAAATAGAAAAAGTAAAAAGAACGAAATTCGATAAGACGCCAAAGTATAAAAAATCTACCTCAAACTGTTCTGGTCATGCATATAGTGCCACAAAGTTATTGCGATGCGTTTCTATCAATAACATTTACCACGATGGAATAGGATGCCAGCTCTCGTATACCCAGGAATCGATTGGTTTGAAAAGCTACCGGTTGCAGCAGGAAAAACACCGACCATATATTTTCTGAGGTACTTTTCACCTAAGCTGTGAAGTATTTGTGCAGTTATGAAGCTATAAATGAGAAGTAAGAAATAGCTCCTGGGCTCTCTCCGTGGTTCGAATATTTTGTGATGTTGGATTTCGTCCATTGGAGAAGATATTTTTGTTAGTCAAATATGAAAAGGGGAATAGTAATAAAATATTTATTTTTATAATTTGTAATAAATTTTACTTTGTTTTTACATCGTTCCAAATTTTTGATGACATTTACGATGCACAAAATAACTCATTTCTTTCTAGATTAAGTTAGATTCTTAAAATTTGGAATTATCTTGAGTTTTCTGTTTATTGTTTGTTTTGACTGCACGCGTTTAATTACGTTTGTGGATAGTTAGAATTAACATTCTTTGTTAATTATTTATATTTATATGAACTATAAATGGAAATTTTATGTGTAGGAGCTGATAACCCTACTCCTTAAAAAAATACATATCCTGTCTTTAAATCTGTAGTAAGCAGACGGCCTTGGCCCACCATAGAGCTGTTACACTAATGAAGAAGAAGAAGATAAATGAAAATTAAGAAATAGTTTTGAGTTCTTAGTACATTTTTTAATATTGATGAACTTTCAGTGTAACTTATGTGTGCAAAGCACAGCTTACTACCGGGAAAGAAAGAAATACATTGTTTTCCGCTTTCAAAGTCACTATGCAATTTCATCTTTTCTGACAGTAGTAACTGCAGTGAGCGGTCAACAGGGAATTTTACCACTGGTTCACTGGTTCAGGTTTTTCGAAGTTGTATAAGCAACTATTGAAAACAAATTGGTGAAAAAGGAAATTCGAAGTTTTTTTAATAAAAATGTGATTTTTATTTTTTAATTTTCTATTTCTCGTTTGTTATTAAAATTTGGTGCATAAATTGAACGCTGTTTTTAGGTTACACCAAAAAGAAGAACCTATGCACTCATTAATTATGAACCACTAGGTACTACCAACACACCTATACACACACTAGGTAGTACCACCCTAGTGAAGATAATAGGTAAGTATTTAATTGAAGATTTAATGTATTTTTTATTTATATTTTTAAAGGTGTTTGTAAATTGACAACCATTAATGGTAAAAATAAATTTCATTTACATAAGTAAAAAGTTTTAATGTATGTTCAGCAATAAATTTCACTACACTTGAGAAATTTTATTAAATGAATTTCAACTTAATTAATTTTCAAGTGTGAAGCAATATTTATGTATAATTAAGTAAGTTAGTTACTATGTTTATAATACTGTTATAATAGCATGTTACTATGGTTTTTTTTTAGTTACAGCTAAAATGAATAAAATCATAGCATTAATGCAAAACCAAGTAAACTAAGGATAATGACTTTCCCAAAAAAAAATTATGATAAAATATAACAAATTGCTCTAAAACAATTAAAAAAAAAAAATATCTACGCTACATTTTTCACTACGTAGAAACTAAATTCTAATAACAGACGTTAGTCATTTAAAATTATCAAGAAATCAAGATATAAGTAAGTGTCTCTTTCAATTACGATGCCCTCTGACATTTTTACTCACACACAGACATACACACACACACGCCCGCACACACACACACACATGCATGCACACACACACACACATACATGCATACACACACATATGCATGCACACACACACACATGCATGCATACACACACACACACACACACATGCACACACACACACATATGCACACACACACATACGCACACACACATGCGCTTACATGCAGACCAACATGTATACTATATAGATGTATGTATGCATGTATTAGGTAAACAAAATGCTAAAATAGTCAAACAAATGGCTTATTAAGATTTCAAAAGAATGCATACCACTTATTCAAGATTTCGAATTTATTATCATGCATTTTGTTTTATATTTAAATTCCTAACAGTACTTTTGTTGTTATGTTGTACTTTGCAATATACCCTAGGATGGTAATACGTATTTTATGATAATAATTAATAAACATTATCAATTAATAAAATACTAATTATAATTTACATTTATCTGAACAAAATTTGTTTGCTAGTTGACAGCTATTTATTTTATTAATCACGATAATATCTCACACATTTTTATAAATGATTGCTTGAAATACTGGTTTGAAATTTAGCAGTAAAATTTGAACTGATTTCAGAGTATTATTTGTCTGACTGATTTATATTTTGAGAACATTTCTCGTAAAATTTTAAAAAATTGATTATTTTTTTTTTTTTGTTTAAGAAATTTTTGAATACCTAAATAAAAACTTATATTTGCATGCTAATTTATAAATAATATTTAATATCATTTCTGTGAAAAATGATACTATTTAAAAATTACGAACATGTATTATGCATAGGAAGAGACTGAAGTATTACAAAAATAAAATAGAGAAAATAACGGTTTGTTTCTATTTTTTTGATAATATTATTATAATATTTTACAATGACATAGTCTTACTTTAAAATACATTTTGAACATTTTTGCATTATGCAAAAATATATTTCACCCCATATTTCAACCCGTTTTATTCCATAAATAAACACTTTTGAAAAATTCTCAATATAATACCCTCAAACAAGTAAAACAAAACAGCAACAACAAAAAAAAAATGAAAGATCATAGAAAAACAAAACAGCGTTTTATTTCTTATACGCAATTTTTCTCTGAAACTTGTATGAAAATAAGGATATCGTTCACACCGTCTGTTGTGCATACAACATAGAATCTCATTGAAATTCCAGCAGCAACGCGTCTGGGGGAACCCTCACAAACGAGAAAACACTAGAGGCTAAAAAGCACCATATGATGGGGAAACTAAAAGATAAGTAATAAACAATAGAAAATAAAAAAAGCACATCGAAAACTGGGTTCTTTCATGAATTCAGTCACGTACAAAGCGCCACCTTACGGTGAATAGGATCGAACATGAGTGTCGTGTGCCATACAAACCAATGCGAGGCGGACGCCCCTGGATTCAGCTCTTGCTTTGAAACTGTGTTGAAGTTGTCATTGGAAACTTGTAGGTCATTTGACGTTGCAGTTGTTGAAGGTTTACATAAAAGGATGTGACAGGAGGACATTTATATTTTTTTTATAGATCTTCATTTATTTGTATTCGTAGTTTTTTTTTAAATTGGGAAGGAGGGGGGTATAAAATAATTTTAAATATTATATTTCAATGGGTATATATAATTATTTTATGGGGCTACATGAATTGAAGTTCTAGATTTGGACCGCTTTGGAATAGTCATTGGGAATTTGAAGATTATTGGACGTTGCAATTGTTGATGGTTTGCATGAAAACATGTGACAGGGAAGAATATTTGTATTTTTATGGCTGTTCATTTATTTGTAATCATATTTTTATTAAAATTGGGGACTAATGTATTTAAATAATATATTACAATGCATTTTTGCTGACTAAATCGTTTTATGCTGCTTCATAAATTCAAATTGTAGCTTTCGCTATGTTGGAATAGCCATCAATTTCAGATTATTAGATGTTTCAGGTGTTGATGGTTTACATGAAAATATGTGCAGTAGAATATTTTTTTTATTGGGTTTTATTTATCTGTAGTTTGTTATTTAAAGTGGAAATAAAGTAATTTTAAACAAAGTATTTGGTTTACTTCATTATTTTTTGATCACTTCATTAATTCAAATTCTAGCTTTGAAACTGTGTTGAAGTTGTCATTGGAAAAACTTGTAGTTTATTTGACGTTGTAGTTGTTGAAGGTTTACATGAAAGGATGTGACAGGAGAGGGCATTTATATTTTTTGTAGCTCTTCATTTATTTGTATTCGTAGCTTTTTTAAACTGGAGTAGGGATTAAATAATTTAAAATAATGCATTGTAATGTATTTGGCTTACTTCATTATTTTATGATGTTTCATCAATTCAAATTCTAGCTATAGACTTACGGAATCCTGTGCAGGAATAGTCATTGGGAATTTGCAGATCATTTGATGTTGCAGTTGTTGAAGGTTTACATGAAAACATGTGCCAGAACAAGAACATTTGTATTTTTAATAGCTCGGAAAGTTTTTTTAAAATTGAGGGGAGTAAATAGTTTTAAATAATGTATTTTGTTTATTTTTTTGCTTCTTCCTGATTGCAAATTCTAACTTTGGATTATGTTGGAATATTCATTGGAATTTGCAGATCACTGGATGTTGCAGTTATTGAAGGTTTACATTAAAGGATGTGAAATTTATATTTTTAATAGCTCTTCATTTATTTATATTCGAAGTTTTTTTTTTTTTTTAAATTTGGATGATACAGTAAATTTTAATAATTTAATTATGTTAAGCTGTTTCATAAATTCACATTCTAGATTTTGGATTATGTAGGAATAGTCACTGGGAATTTGCAGATCATTGGACTTTAAAGTTGTTGATGGCTTATATGAAAAAGATGTGACAGGAGAACATTTTTTTATAGCTCTTTATTTATTTGCAATCATATATTTTTTTAAATTGGGGATTAAATAATTTTTAAGTAATATATTTTGTTTACTTCATTATTTTATGCTTCTTCATCAAATCAAATTCTTGCTTTTTCGACTATGTTAGAATAGTCATTGGGAATTTTAAGATCATTGAACGTTGCAATTTTGAAGGTTTACATGATGAGATGTGACATGAGAAAGAACATTTATATTTTTATAGTTCGCCTTTATTTATTTGTATTCGTAACTTTTTCTAATTTGGCGGGGATTAAAGTAATTTTAAATAATGTAGTTGGTTTACCTCATTATTTTATGCTTCTTCATCAATTCAAATTCTAGTTGTGGGCTGTGTTGGAATAGTCATTGGAAATTTGCAGATCTTAGAAGTTGCAGTTGGTTTATATAAAAACATGTGACTAAAGAATATATTTTTATAGCTATTCATTTATTTACAATCGTAATTTTTTTTAAGTTCTGAGGATAAAGTAATTTTTAAATAATGTATTCGTTTTACTTCACTATTTAATGCTGCTTCATCAATTCAGCTCTTGCTTTAAACTATGTTGGAATAGTCATCGGGAACATGTAGATCATTTGACATTGCAGTTGTTGATGACTTATATAAAAATACGTGACAAGAGAATATTTTTGTACAGTTCTTCATTTATTTACAATAATAGTTTTTAAATTTGACAATTAAAATAATTTTAAATTATGTAATTTTCTTACTTCTTTATTTTATACTTCTTCATCAATTCAGATTCTATATTTGGACTATGTAGGAATAGTCATTAGAAATTTGCAGTTCATTTGATGTTGCAATTGTTGAAGGTTTAAATGAAATGATGTGACTGGAAAGCACATTTTCCCCTCTTCACTTATTTGTATTTGTAGTTTGTTTTTAAATTGGGGATGGTATAAAAAGTAATTTTAAATAAAGAATTTGGTTTACTTCATTATTTTATGTTGCTTCTTCAATTAAAAGTTTAGTTTTGGACTATGTAGGAATAGTCATTGGGAATTCGCTGATCATTGGACATTACATATTTTCATGGAAGAATATGACACAAGAGCATTTATTTTTATAGCTATATTTGTAAAACGTTGTTTTTAAAATTGTTTAAATTGTTACAATTTATACTAAAGTTAAGTAACTAAGTTTGTTACAATTTATTCTTAATTAAAGGAAAAAATTAAATAATAAGACAACAAATAAATTTATGAGTCTAAATATTTGAATTCGAAATAACTCATATGTTATATGAAAATTTAGTAACACAATTTTGGGAGATAAAAAAGTATTATTTGTTCATATATATTTTACAATCATCATTAAAAGTTAGTTCACTCTGAGTTAATTATTATTTTATATATTCCATACAGCTAAATATGAAAAATATCATAAGTTATACACTGAAGTGACAAAAGATCATGGGATAGCAATATGCAAATTTTCAGATGGCAGTAGCATCGCGTAGAACAGGTATAAATGCGCAGTGCTTTCGCGAGCTTTCATTTCTGTTCAAGTTATTCATGTGAAGAGGTTTTTGACGTGTGATGACCGCACGACAGCGGGGTCTAACAGACTTTGAACGCGGAATGTTAGTTGGGCCAAACGCATGGGTCATTTCATTTCGGAAATCGTTAGGGAATTCAACATTCCCAGAACCACTGTGTCAAGAGTGTGCCGAGAGTATGAAATTTCAGGCATAACATCCCACCATGGACGAGTGCGGTGGTCGACCGCCTGCACTTAACGACCGAGACCGGCGACGTCTGCAAAGAGTCGTAAATTCTAATGAGACAAGCAACACTGCGTCAAATAACCGCAGAAATCAATGTGGGACGTACAAGGGACTTGTCTGTTAGAACTGTGCGGATCAATTTGGCTTTCTTGGGCTATTCCAGCAGAAGACCGACTCGAGTGCCTTTACTGACAAGAACGACATCGCTTGCAGCGACTCTCGTGGGCACGTGAGCATATCGGTTGGTCCCTAGATGAATGAAAAACCGTGGCTGGTCCGATAGAAGTCACGATTTCAGTTGGTAAGAGCTGATGGTAGGGTTCGAGGTGTGGCGCAGACCCCACGGGAAGCCATGGACCCAAACTGTCAGCAAGGCTGGTGGTGGCTCCTTAATGGTGTGGGCTGTTTTTTTTTCATGGAATGGACTTAGTCCTCTGGTGCGACTGGACCGAATATTGACTGGAAATGCTTATGTTCAGCAACTTGGAGATCCTTGCAGCCATTCATGGACTTCATGTACCCAAACAACGATGGGTTTTATGGATGACAATGCGCCATGTCCAGGGACAACTGTTCGCGATTGGTTTGAAGAACATTCTGGACAATTCCAACGAATGATCTGGCCACCTAGATCGCCCGACATGAATCCCATCGAGCATTTATGGGACATCATCGAGAGGGTCTGTTTGTGCCCAAAATCCTGCACCATCAACGCTTTCACAATTATGGACGTCTATCGAGACAGCATGGCTCAAATATTCCTGCAGAAGACTTCCAACGACATTTGAGTCCATGCCACGCCGAGAGTTGCTGCACTTCACCGGGCGAAAGGAGGGCCGACACGATATTAAGAGGTATCCCATGACTTTTGTCACTTCAGTGTATATTTATTTTGTTTGACATTCAGTGACCCTATTTGTTTTCTGGAAAATCATTTGAAAATATCCCCAGAATGTTATGAATTTTCTTGACTCTGTTATACGCGATATAGAAAAGGCTATTGTATATTTGACAGCTGGATTTCTTTAATGTTGTATTTCAAGAACTTCTGAATTTTCCATAGTTTTTATTATTGTAATATGTTTTAGTAAGGGAACTATATAAGACAAATTTTTTTTGAATTAGTTAAAAAGAAAATTAAAGAATGAATTCAATTATTATTGTTAGGTTTCACTATAATTAAATGTTATAAAATATAATTAATAAACCCTAGTTTACATTCTATATATTTTTAAATTATTTAAGTACATTAAATCTTAATTGAATTCGTAAAAACAGATATTTCATTTCTAAAATTCATATAATGAATTTAATTTTTAAAATTTAGTAATTAAAATAGCTTTTGAAAAATTCGAAAATCATTTTGAAATATTGATGAAACATGTTTCATTTTTGAAATGAAAAAAATATGTTTTCTAATAAATTATATGTGCTGTAATCACATTTAGGATCAACATATAACA